>JASSUY010029486.1:0-17472 GCA_032466535.1 Forpus xanthops
CGCCCTGCGCCCCGCCGCGCCCCCGGCGCTGCTCGCGGCCCTCCACCTCCTCCAGCTCGGATTCCTCTTCAGGTACCGCATCCCCGGACCCCTTCCGGGGGTCCCCGCGCACCCCGGGGATGGGATGGAGGTCCCCGGTGCGGCCCCGCCCCGCGTGGCGCCGTTTGCCTCCGGGCGCGGTTCTCCCTCCCCGTCCCGGAGCACTGCCTCTGCTCCAGGTCCCGGTGCCCTCCGGGAAGCCCCGTCCGGTCCCGGCCCCCCCCCTCCCCCCCCCGGTGCCATCGCTTCCTTCCGAGCGGCCACTGCCGGGGAAGGGTTTGGGCAGGAGCGGGGCTCTCAGCGCTGCCTCGCTCCCCTCGCAGGTGTCTCCATGTGCTGAAGGTGGGCTGGAAGGTGTGCAGGGCGGAGGAGGACGGCGAGGAGCAGAGCCACATGGCCTTCCTGTGCCACGACATCAGCATGCTGCGCCTCTTCGAGACCTTCCTGGAGAACACCCCGCAGCTCACCCTGCTCCTCTGCGTTGTCGTGCAGGCCAGCAAGGCAGAGCCCGCCCAGGGTGAGGGGCTGCAGGGGTCGGAGCGGGTGGATGGGACAGACGGGATGGGCTCGGGGTGGCTGAACCTGAGGGAGCTCCGTGGTCCCGCTTCTCCTCCGGAGAAATCGGGAGGCTGCTGGAGAACAGCGGGATGATGTGGGGATGGGGATGTGTGGATGGGGATGTGTGGATGTGAATGGGGATGTGGGTGTGGATGTGAATGTAGATGTGTGGATGTGGATGTGAATGTGGATGTGTGGATGTGAATGTGTGGATATGAATGTGAATGTGGATATGAATGTGAATGTGGATGTGAATGTGTGGATTTGGATGTGAATGTGAATGTGGATGTGGATGTGCATATGAATGTGAATGTGTGGATGTGAATGTGGATGTGGATGTGGGCAGAGGGGGGAGTGCAGGGCACCCAGAGGTGCTCTGAGGGTGCTGAGATGGGGAGTGAGTGTCCCTGCAGTGAAGGGAGCCTGCACTCCTTGCCTGCACTGTTGCCTGCCCGCGTGTGCTGGGCCCTGCCCTGGCTGGGACCGGGCTCTGCAGAGCCGCTCAGCACCATCGCTGCTTCCCCATCCCTTGGGCAAGGCCAGGCCCCAGCCTCCACCATTGGGAACCGCAGGCCCTGAGGCTCTGTCCCACTGCAGGAGCTGTTTGGAGCTGGAGGGAAGTTCATTTTAGCAATGCTGGGCATGGGGAGTGGCTCGAGCTGAGCTGGGCCCCCTCCCCGAGTCTGCCCTCAGCATCTGCACCGCTGTGCTTGCAGGACTGGGGCTCTGCACCGCATTCCTCTGTGTGACCTGGTCTCTCCTGGACTATCACCAGTCCCTGCGCTCCTTCTTGCAGGACAAGTACGAGCTGAGCGTGAGCTCCTCCATCATCTACTTCCTGTGGAACCTCCTCCTCATCTGTCCCCGCATCCTGACAGTCGCCCTCTTTTCCCTTCTCTGGCCCTATGCCGTGGCTGTGCACTTCCCACTCGTGTGGCTGGCCATGTTCCTCTGGGTCAGCCTGCAGGGCACGGACTTCATGGAGTCACCCGGCCCCGAGCAGCTCTACCGGGCCATGGTGGCTGTGATCCTTTACTTCAGCTGGTTCAACGTGTCCCAGGGTAGGACGCTGCACCGCAGCATCATCTACCACAGTTTCATCCTGGTGGACAGCATGCTGCTGGCCCTGTCCTGGCTCTGGTGCCGCTTCCCCTCCGATGAACACTCCTACCTCATCCCGGTGGTCTTTGCTGCTCTGCCCTGTTACCTGCTGGGGCTGGCGCTGAGGGTCACCTACTACAAGTGGCTGCACCCCAGCCTGCGGGCACAGGAGGAAGGAAGCTTTGACGAGGTGGATGCCAACGGGACAAGCGGTGGCATGGAGCTTCCCTCGCCCTCGGAGCCAGACCTCGTGAACAGGCGGATGCGGTGGCTGATCCAGACCCAGTTCTCCATCTCCTGGCCCGTGGGGCAGCAGTTCCTGAATGGGGCTGCTGCTGTGGAGTCTGCTGCCTGAGGCCGGGTCCTGCAGAGTGACACCCGGGTGCTGATTTGTTCACTCCTGGCTCTGTTCCCCCGGGGCTGCTCTGGGCAGATGGAGGGACCCGGCAGGAAAGGTGCCCCAGGGGGGTCCCACATGTCCCCTGGCTGTGCCCAGGGGCCAGCAGTGCCTCAGGGCTCCAGCTCGTGCCTGTGCCGCCCTGTACCTCTTCCTTCTATTTATTAGCTTCTTTCAAACCCCCCAAAAGCAAAGCAATGGCGTGTTGTGTGCGTGCTGCGGGAGCGTGGCCCTGCCCGCGCATCCTGTCCCCAACCAGGACCTGCCTCCTGCTTCACTCAGGGATGGCATCAGGAGGCAGGGACAGCAGCTGCAGGGCCACCCCGCACAGACACCTCGGGGTCCCTTTGCTGCCTTCCCATGGCTCTGATGCCGTGGCCAGGCTGGAGCTGCCCATGGCCACTGGAGGGGTGTGATGTGGTCACTGCTTCCCCTCTGGGGCTGCCCCGGCTCTGTGCCACCACCGGAGCAGGGCCATCCCACCCTGGCTGCTCCCCATCACCCACCCTCCAGGCCAGATCTGCCCCAGGAGGTGACCCCACACTCCAGGGCCGGTCTGGGGGATCAGCTCCCTTCACCCCTGCTCCTATGGCAAGGTAAGGCCAAGGCCAGGGGCACTGCTGCTGTTTGTGCAGGATGATCCAGGCACCATAGCAGAGCCCGGGGGCCAGGACCTCCGAGTGCCTCCACCATTGGCTCCCATAGGAACCCCCAACACAGGGGGTGCAGGGGACAGAAGAGGCTGAAGCTGTGACTATAGAAAATAAAGACTTTATTTGTTTTCCAGTTCACAGGACAGTTCCCATTGCAGACCATGAACAGGTACCCAGGGCTCGTCCCAGTCCCACTGCAGAGGGACCGGGAGTACAGCAGGGGCTGCGCTGGGGTCCTGCAGCTCCCGGCTCCCCGCTGGAGGCAGAGTGGGGCAGAGGGGTTTAAGCCTCAGTGGTGAAGGTGGAGGGGAGGCGGCAGCACAAGGGGGGGGTCACAGCCCCACTGCCACCCCTGCATGGCTTTGGCAGGAGGACAGGGGCAACGGGAGAGCACAGAGATGAGAACCAAGAGGGACAGAGCTGCTGCTCCGGCCCCACGGAGATGGGAACCCTTAACTGAGCCAGGGCAGCCTTTATTAGACATGATCACAGAACATACCAACAAGGACTTCACATACGTTCATGGACACGTGTATCAGTACCCATGTGGAGCATCCCTGGCTGCAGCCACTCCACACTGCAGGAAAACCTGCTGAAGTCAGCATTCCCTTTTGAAGTAAAGGCAGCCAAAGGCGAGCTGGGGGGGGTCCCTGGGGCCAGCACCCCCTCTGCAGCCTGCTGCCAGCCCTGGGGAACCGGATGGTGGGAGGTTAAGGCACAGGGTTTCATCCCAAAGCTCAGCCACGGAAGCCAGCATGCTCCCAACAGGCTGGGACAGCTCCAGGAGAGTTCCGGATGGGCTGGGGACCTCCAGGGGTGTGCAGGATGGTGCACAGCCTCTGACTGCGAGTGAGCCCTGACCCTCTGGTAACCTTTCAGACCCTGGGAGCAACGGGGCTGCTCCTTGGCACAGCACCTTTCCCACAGGTTCTCTTCATGGACCTGGCAGCAGTGGAGCTGCAGCCCTGCAGTGTCTCTCCTTGCTCTGCACAGGGCCCCCACTGCTGTGGAACCTCAGCACGCACCTCCATGGGCTGCCCGTGGTGATGTGCCTGAGCTCCCCATGTGCTGTGTGTGGCAGATGGAAGAACATCTCCCATGGGCTCCTGTTTCTCCTCACCTGAGCACAGCCCCAGCCTGCTCCATCCTCTCCTCTGAGCTGCTCAGTAACACCCACAGCAGGAACCGGCTCCTCAAGATGCTTCTAATGGGACCAGAGGGGCAGGCTGCTCACAGGCAGCAGGTTATAGACAAAGGGCATGGTCCTAAAGCAGAGTTCCTGGGGAAATATGCAGACTCAGAGCATCCACCTGAGATCAGAGCACGAGGCCAACATCCAGCAAGGAACTGGATGGAAAGCAGACCCCTCCTTTGACCCCCTTAGAGAATCTCTGATTAAAAACCAGGAATCAGAACTGGAGGTTGGGACATCCGAACCACAGCAACAACTGTGTGCAGCCCCTGAGCACTGGGGATCCAAACCCCCTGCTCCAGGCACATCTCCATGATGGTCCCCAGCACTGATGGAAAGCACTCCTCAGTCACTGATGCCATGGAAGGTCTGCAGCAAACACACCACCTGTGACTGTGGTACAGCCCCATGGGTCACCATCCTCCCTGCAGTGCTATGGGGTCAGCCCTGACCCTGTGTGTCCCAGGCAGGTGGCACTGGGCTGGGGACCGGAGGTCTGGAGGGGTTTGGGCTCAGCAGAGGTGTGTGGTGGGACACAGCAGTTCTCCATGCAGGAACCCCCGGCACTGCCTGGTGTGGTGCTGTCAAGGTACAGGGAGGAGGCAGAAACCACTGAACCCACTCTGACCTGGCACAATTCCTGGTTCCTGGCACTGCAGGGCATGGACTCCAGCCTCTTTTCAATGAACCATCATTCCCAAAGCCAAAGTGCTCCGGGCTGCTGAGTCACAGTATCTTCCAAAACAAAGTCCCTCTTAACAAAGGGTTTGTTTCTAACTATGCAGTTATGCAAAGAAGAATACAAGAAAATGGAATCAGATTCTACTAAAAGGAACTTACTCTCACAAATGGAGTCAGTAAAGCGGAGGTGAAGGTTAATAACCATTCTCTTCTTCGTAACATCCATGAGGATTTGGTCCTCTCAAACTATTCCTAGTCCAGATGAGGACTGTGCTCCCACCGGAGCAGTCTGCAGTGGTGTTGTGCTGTATCTAATGTTCACAGGCAGTTGTTTTCCTGTGGGATCTACGGCCTGGGTGACAGATGGAATCCAGTGATGTCCTGCTGGTTAATAGGCTTGAGCACACATTGACTGGAAGCCACCAGGATCAACTCAAAACCAAGACCTTCCTCTACAAGGAACCATGTATCCCAGGAACATTCCCTTCTCTATTTTCCAGTAATCCCACACTGAGGAAACAACATAAGGACATCGTAATAAATTAACTGCTTTGAACACCCAGGGAAGGAGAGAGGACACATTTCACAGCAGTAGAGGTATTTTTGACATTTTCATTATATTCCCTATGAAAAGGCCACAGCTCTTGTTGGCTTCGTGGAACAACGGGGGTTCAGCTCTGCCCTCAGGACTTCTCTATAAAAATAAGGGTTTGTGTTTACTTGGATTCTACAACTAAGCTGAAGAGAAGGGAGAAGGCTCCTACGAGCACTTCCATTGGATCACCCTCTCCCTCTGGAGACTACCTGCTAGAGGAACTCAGCTGGCTTCTGTGAGTCTCTTCTTCAGACAAGCTCTAGCTCTGCTGAGTCCAGAGCTTCCTCACAGGACACCTCTGTACTTGGCAGGGCCCGTGCTCCTGAGGTCGTGCCTTGGGGCCGTGTTCTGCTGCACAGTTCTCATTGGGTATGTTTTCTTCATCAAGCTGAAAAGTGAGTCCCCAAATGTACGAGGTTTCTGCCTCCTCAGTGATGGAGAGGGCTTGCAGGAGCTGCAGTCACACCTCTGCTCCAGCTTCCTACAGGAAGTCTAGCTCAAGGGCTTGGTGAAGGGACACGAGGTCTGCGTGGTTTGTGATCCTCCAGAAAGGCATGTTGTGCTGTAAGAGATGACAAAGGCAGCTTATTGGGGTGATTTCACAGCGAGGTGGAAGCAGGCAAGCTTCAGGGTTGTGCAATACGAGGTTGTGACACAGCATGTTCAGGAAGAACCTTAGCTGCATGGTGTGTATCTCAAGCCTAATCTTGTCTGCACATCTATTTATGACAGGCACCAGCACTTGGCATGCTCCTGATGGAAACCTCAGCTGCTGCTTTATCCAGGAAAGCCTTTCCTGGGAAGTGACAACTCTGGCACGTGGCAGGCATGTGGAGCCTGCAGATATGATGTCCTGACATCAACCTGTGCCCTTCACTGCCTTTAGTTAGCAGGACTGAACAACCTGTTTGCTCCTTGTTTGTCATTGAGACCAATGGCAGATGCTGTGTATTGATCTGGCTGATGACAGATTCCCTCTATGCTTCTGAGAAACTGCATTATCCCAACTAATAGCTGCATGCTATGATCAAGACATGCTACACCATGACACTGTCTTACAGGGACAATGTTATACCAATCCTAAACAAGAGTGAAACTGAAACTTGAAACCTCCAATAGCCATAAAATTCCCCCTCTTAATGCAGTGAGAGATCTCTTGCACCAAAGGCAAAGTTTTCCCTTGGCCCGAAGAGTTCAGCCCTGGAAAGAGGGTCCCTGTAGAAAACAACTGCAAACTTCCCTTTGCACGGACCCACATCCCACCTCTGCAGAGTCAGAAGCTCACCTGCTTAGCTGCCACCTCTTCATCTCGCCCATCTCCGATCACCACATAGGTGACTTTCTTTCCAAATCGTGACACGATCCTCTCAAAACAGCTCTCTTTACCTGCCAAAGGAATCCCACTATCATGAGCCCCAGGCAGAGAACAGGAGAAGCCTGAACAGGTCCCTTCTTCCCAGTACAGAAATACATTCTCATCTTGCTGGGAAGTGGGTAACACCCAGCTCAGCTTGTGAGGCCAGAAGCCATCACTATTACATGGCCAGAGGGACCACAGCTGCCACAGGGGCTGCTCAGCTGCAGGAACTGTGCTTCCTGTATAAAAATCCACAGCAGACACCTCAGCGCCAGGCTCCAGCACAAGCCCTTACCTATTTTTGTAGCACTATAAATATTTTCAATGGGAAACACCTCTCCCAATCCATAGAGGAGAACTTTGGCAAGAGCTGGCACCAGCTGGGTGGTTGTGATCAGGATGTTCTCACAGTTTTTCCTGAAAGAAGGAAAACACTTGTAAAAGCCCATCAATGGCCAGTGGTGCCAAGGGCCACCCTGGGCAGCTTGCTCAGCTTCCCAAAGTGCTATGTGCTTCACTGGCCTGCCTTCAAGAGGTTTGATTTGTGGGTACGGTTTGTTTTCTTGTTGTTTAAACCAGAAATTTTCTGGTAGGAATGGACTCATGTGAGCACAGTCCTATTACAGGGAACATCCTAACAACACGTGACGCAGCAGAAAAACCCCAAGGAGTGGAATTCCTGCTCTCACTCCTTTTGCTTCTCAGTACCTATTACAAACAGCAGCGGTATTACACACAGACGCTGCTGCAACACAGCACTGAATACAAATAAGAGTGAGAGAAAGGGCTGAGAAAGCAATATACATGTTTCTAGTTTCCATACCTGGACTGTATGAGCAGTAGGGACTTTAACGCAGTTTCCAGCCAGGAATCTGTTAGCACTTCTATATCAGTCCTTAGTCGTTGCAGAGCTTCCCTCTTCTGCGGGCTCAGAAGGCCTGGAAGGCAAGAACCACAGGTTTTTGTAGCTGAGTGGGCAAGTCCAACACAGAGAGAGGCAGCCCACAGTTCAACTGCCTCTTCGGCAGTATATAACAGCACTGAGGTCACCTGAAAGCTCAGACTGTTGCAAGGCAATGGGAGAAGCCAGCACAGATTGAGTGCTCGGATACTGGTGCAGGTGAACACTCACCTCCAACATTGGTCTTGTACTTGTCGTAGATCTCTCGCACCCTGCGGTAGCGGAAGGCCAGTTTTCTCATCCAGTCCACTCCTCCCTGCACACCAACTGAGGAGCTGTGGTTTGTGTTACTTCCTGAGCCACTGAAGCCATCCGTGGAGAAATTGTAGTTGCTGTTTCAGAAAAGCAGATCTGAGATGTGTTCTGCCTCAGCAGCAGCATCACTGCAGCTTTCGGGGGGGGGTGTAGGCTTGAGGACAGCAGCTAGAAAACACCTTGAAGAGGAGCTCTGCTTCACCACTTGCTCTGCACTTCTCTGTCCCTGACACAGGCACTTCTCAGACCTTTCCATGAACCCATCCAGCTCTCATACCTCACAACCTCACCCCTCTGATAGCCTGCATAATCAGCACATAGATGAATGTAAATGAGACCATCAAAGGTCAAGATCATGAGGTTTGGAGTGTCGGCTCTCCATCACACCTCACTCAGCACACAGGCAATATTCAGCAGTGGACAATATAATTCACATCATAATTCTGAGAGCCTTAATGTTTTGTAGGTCTCCAAAGAAACAGCCCCCAGCAAACAAACACCATTTGCCAAGTTTCAGCCCTTGCACAATGCTGACCTCCCTCCCCTAACCTCATTTGGGTTTGAAGTGCCCACAAAAACCAGACTGCATCAGCTATACATTTCAGGCATTAGTTATACACCACCTTAAATCCTGGCCATTGTCATCAGATGCCACATCTTCTATGTGTACCTGGTCACACTCCTGTTAAAGAAACGAAGTCATGTCATAATCCAGAAACATACTGAGATTTGTGGGTTAAAGAAAGTGTGACCTAAACCAAGACTGTATTGGGTGTTTTGTTTTTTCCTGGGGCAAGGAGGTAACTGTCATTACCACCTTTGCAAAGTTCACAGCTGCAAGCAGTCACAGTCACTTAAAGTTCATTTAAGTTTCTATTTGCATCAATAAAACCATCATTTTTCCATGATGTGCATCAGTGATGCACCTGAAATTAACTGTTCATATTCAGCCTTCAGTGGAAGTGGTGTGGAACAGTGAGATGTATTTCATTTGGCAAAGAATACTGTGCCTGAAAGAGGATGGGAGTTGATCAGAAGTCCTTGAGGCAGGATGGGAATGGAGGAAGCAGAAACAGCTTGCACGAAATACAGATGGAAGGTGCTGTGGGACCTCCTCACGTGCAGCATGCCTATGGAAGCATGTCCTTCACACTTGTTATGCTGCCAGTGTAATCTCCTGAGACGCTGGCTGGGATGCACAAGCTGTGCTCTGTCCTTGGCTTAGTCAAAGGCCCTGAGATCTGACATTCTCAAGGTCACTTTTTTCCCCACATCTCTGCTCTTCCTTTCAAAACAGGATCTGTGAAAGCAAAGTGCTTACCAGTCCAGCATGCAAATAGAAGACAAAGCAGAAAGCACTCCTCTTATTTATACAGGATCAAGTAGAAACCCACCAGAGAGCTACGAGAGCTCATGACACTAGAAATCTGCAGAATGCCTGCCTCAGATAAAGGAGTCCACCTCCGATTTGGTTGTGCCTAGAACCACTTCAGGTTTGCAGACTGTTATGTTTCAGCATTAAGTGGCTTGAAAGCACAAGAGCCCTCACAAAGGGTGCAGTGTAGCTCTAAACAGGTAATGTGGAGCTTTGCCTTTCAACAACATTTGCCACGTACCTCCAAGTCATTGAAAAACAAGTGGGTATCAGCTACTTCAAAAATCATCTCCTCCATTGACAGACCTGAGCCAATCACTATAGTTGGGTCCTGGCAAAGCAAAGAGAAAAAAGGTAAATTCACTGTGTCTACAGGCAGGAGGAAATTGGGATCACTCTTCCACCAGTTACACTGCACAGTGTTCCCACTGCCTGTCAAGCCTGATGTAATTCCATCTGCATTCAATGGTGTAAACTACAATTTCCCTAATATCAAATATTTAACACACTGACCCAAAATGTAATATAGCACTGCAGCACTGCACAGCAAAGCATTGCAGCACTGCACAGAAAAGCACTGCACAGCTTTCACTATGTGCTGTGACCTCAACAATTCCCAATGATGAGAACATCAGTTTGACTTTTAAAGACTTGTAAGAAGGGAGGTGTTTGTGATGTCTGTGTCCTAGCTCTGTGCAAAGCTAAATTTAGTGTTCTTTCCCCAACGCCACCTCATACATTTCAACCAAATTATCAAGATCTGTTCCTTTTGCAAAGATCAACACTTAACTCTGCATGACAGACATGCTTCTTCTTCCACAGAGAAAACAATTATTACCTTGCCGTATTTTTGAGCATAAGACCCTGTGAGAAGCGAATGGAAGATTATGATGGTTTCATCCAGGTCCCAGAGAAACACTCGCTGTGTAGAGAATAACATCAGGTTAGAGCTGAGATACACCGAGCACTGAGTTACAATGAAGCAGCAAGTTTTAGGGTCAATTCTGTGGTTAGCTCCTGCATGCTTTTAACAGATATGAACAGTATTCATGTCACAGGCTGAACACAATTAAACTCTCAGCTTATTGCAGTGGAGTTTATATACTGCTAGAGTGCACCAACACACTTCAAGAGTAAGGCTCTCTTGGTCAAAACTGTTTCCAAAAGCTTTTCTTGCTTCTATAGTTATAAAAGCAAAACCTTAAGAGTGCTAATGAACTTCGGAGCCCTTCCACGGTAGTTCACTGTCTGTGATCTGGACAGCACCAAGTAAATGACGTTGGTGTTTATCAGAGACACCTCTGTTACGATAAATAAGTAGGATCAGCTGCCATGGGAAATAGCAGTTTCACACACAGAAAGACTCTGATAAACTGGAGAACTGGACCAACAGGAACTAGAAGTTCAATAACTGCAGAATCCACATGTGGGGTAGAATAACCCCTCGTACGGGTCCAAGCTGGGAGGAGCTGGAGGGTGCCAGTGCAGCATGAGCCAGCAGCACACTCTATGTGATAAGATGAACTGCCAAGTGTGCCTAGCTGATAGAAGGAAGGTTCTGTCTCACCCTACTTGGCAAAGGGAAGGCCACCCCAGATGGCAGCCCCTGTTCAAGACTTATGTGAGGAAGCCAGAGCAGCCAGCAAAAGGCTGTTGAGATGTTCAGCAGCCTAGAGAAGACGCTGAAGGAGCCTATGATGGCTCTCCTCAGGAAACAGGAGACTAAGGGTGATCTAAAAGCAGACCACAACTAATCAAAAGGGAACTGAGATGATGGAACAAATTCTTCTCAGTAATGGCAGACAGAAAATTGCCATGGAGAGAGAATGAAAGGAAGAGAGAACTTTTACCACCATGCTATTCTGCAATGCAACCTATAGAAAACAAGATTACTACTTACCTCCAGTTCACTGTCCTGTGAGGAAGAGGTATCTGCTTTCCTCTTTCCCCTGTTCTTCCCAGGGGTGTTTTTTCTTGCCTGCTCATCTAACTCTTTACTTACTGTCGCTCTTGATAATGAAGGACTTGTGGATGCATCTCCTACAAGAAAGAAATCACACAGGTCTCACCCTCCGTGTCTCAAAACAAACACCAACATCAAGCTGATAACATTTGGCCACAAACCTGCTTTGCAAAAGGAAGATGTTATCTTGCTTTATTGATGCAGTAGTAATTGAACCCTTAGTAGAACATAAACCATGATTTCTTTGTCCCATCACTTCAAAGCAGCTCTGTTTCCTCCATTTAGTCCACTAGAACCAAGCTACTTACTGCATTCTGCCTGCAGCACAAAGCCAAGAAGAGAGCACCCTCCACACCAAGGCCTATAACCACTCAGGTGCCTCACAACCATGGATCTGCTTTATTCCTTGATGGTTTCTTTTAACACCTCTTGAGAGAACACCAGAATCTCTCAGACTGGAATGAGCATACAAAGGAAAGTACTTTGTGATGCTTCTTCCTCTCAGACTTCCTGGTCAAACACCTTTTGGGCCAAGCAGCACTATACAACACATGCTGTTTCCACCTCCACACCACTTGCTCCTGAGCCACTGCAAGCCTTTGACTACCAGTTAAATAATAGCCAGATCACAGTTACCTGGCATGTGTTTATCACATGCAAATGCACAGCACGCTGTGAAACACATCACAGCTCCATTGCTCTGTCTGAGAATTAGTAAAGGATAACAGGGATGAATTGGTCTGAAAGCACAGACGTGGCCATGGCTGATGGGGATACATGATGGAACCTATTCTGATACTGGTAAGAGCACCCTTCCCAGGGAAATGGTAATGCACCACCCTAAAAAAAAACATCAGAATCAATGCTACTGCCATGATGGCAGATACTCTCTGAATCCTTTACTAAGAGTACAGGCAGAAGAGGTAACATCCCAGACCTCTGCCTCACTAGTTCACAAATAGGATCAGAACTATAGTGAGAAGGCAGAGAGCAAAGGGGGCTTGAGAAAGCCTGAATTCAAACTAGGTCTTTCAAGACAAGACACAGGAATTCCTATGGAAAGTCATATAAAATGTCAACCTTGGAGAATTTCAGAGCTAAGAAAATGCCATGAGAACATTATCTGGGTCATTCCCTGGCCAGTGACTTGAAATAACAGGTCAATTCCATAGATTTTCAATATCAACTAAGAAACGTTCTCGTGGGTAAATCTGATGTTGCTCATCACAACCAGAGGGCAAGTGCTTCCTGAAAGAGGGCAAGAAGCTGTGTTTCTTGATACAAATCGTAGTGTGGTGAGCTGTCATTTCAAAACCACTTTACATGATAAAGCAGAAGGAAACAAAGGATGTGTTTCTCAGCACATCAGCAACAAATCATTGAGAGGTGATGGCCAAACTGCAGCTCTTGACAAGGCATGTGTGAGTCCCATCAAGGGACTAGCATCTACGCCATGGCTGTCAGGCAATCTGAATACCTGGCTATGGTATTCAGATTCAGAGATCCTGGAGCTAACAGGAGCTTTGAGAGTGGGTATCATCCACTGCCCTGAGCACCCAGCCCAAACACGTCAATCAACAGTCCCCAGGTAGTTGCTGTTGACAACTCCTCAAGTCACCCCTGGAATTCCCTCTCCCTGGGACACTCAGAGCACACACACTGGGTGTCTCCTGAATTGTCACAGTTATATGTCTTCCTATACCTAAACTCTTAGACCCTGCACACCAGTGAGACCAGTCTGACAACAGAAGACAAACGTCCTGTCTGTCCAGGCCAGCATGCAAAGGTGCTGCAATTACCTTTTGGACAAAAAGCTTTCCCCATGTGTGCACTCTGTACTGTTTATGTCAGGTACTCTGCAGGCACCCTGCTAAAGATCCAGCCATTACCAGAGGAATGTCTCTGCACCGCCCGCGTAGGCACCATGGCGCTTGGCTTCTCGGCTGGATACGCGGCTGTGGCTAACGCAGTGGTCTCTGTATTGCTCTCTGCTGGTGTCACCACTCCAAAGCCAGAACTCGGGTAACACGTCTGGTACTGACTTTGGCCAAGGATTGTGTACGTGGGATAGTCCTGTTAGAGGAAAGGATTAGTTGTGACAGGTGACATCCTTCACAATACATCCTGTCTTAAGATGACTTTTATGCTAGAATGTGCCTGTCAAAAAGAATTCCCAGCAAGAGCAGTCAGACTTCATACTGTCTCTTTCTGTGTATCTAAGACATCCCCAGAAAGGGCTGAGAGCTCAGACTTCCCAAGGGCACAAGCAGGTCTGCCAGCAGTGACAGGCACTCCTCTGCCTCCAGATTCTTCAAAAATGAATACATTATGAATGATGTGAGAGTAACAGGGGAGTATCAAGTGGATACCGTGGTGTCAGTCCCCTCTCTCTTTGCTCTGGTATTTGTGGTTTAGTCTTGGGTTTTGTTTTCTGATACCAGATGTACTGACAGCAACAGAAAGTGGTCTTGGTACTGGCTGAGTGTGCAATACCAGACACAAGAGCCACAGGATAAACTGCCTTTACTCATGCCCTGACTTCAGCAAGCAACTGTTTTGCATGCTGTGGCTAAAGGTATCCATTTATGAAGACCATTTACTCATTGAGACCACTGAGTGCCTGAAGCTGTGCTTGAGGATTTTAATTCCTGCTAACTTAATGTTACTGATGCTGCACGTAAACATGATAAGGAAGTTTTACCTGTGAGATGCTGGCTACTGCTGACGTGGAAATATTGACAACAGTTGAGGATGTAGAGACTGGACTGGCATTGGTAGTTGATGCTGTAAAATGAAGAATTACTGCATTAAATGCTTCCAGGAAAGCACAAGAGATGAGACCAACCCAAGCTGAGAAAGAAGCACTTAACTACGTGCAAGCATCTGTGCTCCCAGCAGCACTCTGCTTGTAACAGCTATAAAAGAAGTGGGGTGTATTTTGAAATCCATTATGTTTCAATTTGGCTTAGAGGGAAGGAGAACCAATGTACCTGCAAACCCAGGGGGTTCAGAACCCTTCCCTCCACCTCTGCCAAGCCATTGGAGTATCATTAAAATAGCTTCACATCTTGACTAGAAGGTTTGAGAAGACAACAATCACCTTCTGATGTTCAACAGGAGCAGTTGAAAATGAATAGGAATAGATCAGTGAAATGGATGTGAATGCCTTCAAATGAGCTCTGATAAAGTCTCTCTGCATTTGACTCACCATATTTTGTCTCATTAGATCAGAAAACTGAAGGAAACAGTACAAATACTTCCAATAGTACAAAAACAGAGTTTCCTGCTGAGGAAAAGGAGCGTATTTCCCCAAATCCCTTGGAACTGCAACTGAGGTTTGAATGCGACTTTCTGAAACGATTTGTCAACAGCTCGCAGGTCTAATTATCAAAGACAAGTATTTGTTAGTATGAATTTTAAGCCTTTCTGTCACTGCATTCAATTCTTCCAAAACACGAAGAGGCTGCTCTGGGAACACCAGTCATTTAGTAGATTTTGGGGTTTTACACTCCATTAAACATCGCTCCACCTGGGGGTTTGGGACCCTCGAAGATTAGTGAAAAACACAGAATGAAATCAGCATGAGTAACATCAGGATGTACCAAAGCAGGTGCCACCAAGAAATAGTCTCTTTTGCTAAACCTTCTTTCTCTGCATACAAATAAAACCAAAAATCACTTTCAGATGCTCATGAGAACACTTGCACAAATCCAGTCTTGCCTCTACTTTACCATCACTCTGACAACATCACTTTCTGCAGATGACACCCATGAGGAATTCACCCCAAGCCTGAAGAACTCGAGCTTCTGGAGGCTTCAGTCTTTCTACCCAAGGAAACAGAGCACACCATGAACTCTTACTGTGCGTTGTGTTACGGCAAGCACACATACTACCTGGTGAACAGCTCCAGCAAAGAGAAATGGATCCAAAATATGCCTCAAGAAAAGATGAAAACCAAAAGGAATATATCTTAAAAGAGGTGCAGAAATACACAGTATTTACAAGAGGTGAGCAATGTGAAGGGTGGCATCTTCCCAGAAGCAGAAATGAAGATAGCCCCTGGGAATCCCCTCATAGATAGGAGCAGCAGTTCTCAAATCCAGATGGGACAGAATTTGGGGGAGAACATTAAGAAAATGGAAAACAGGCTGCCCTGAGCAGCAATAACAGTAATGAAGACACTCAAGTACCTACAGTGGCTGTGCAGCTGTTAGAAGCAGAGTTGTGAGAGTAAGATACCCACCACAGATATTCCTCATAAGCAACTGCTAGAGAATAGGGGTTAGCTTCTGAATAAAACTCCTTCCACCTATCCATGTTACAGGAACAATCAAGGAGCAGCCTGTTCCTACCTGCATGGTGGTGATTGAGAAGACAGAGCCAGGTTACTTTTGCGGGGGCACAACCAGGAGGACAGAAACAGTCGCAAGAGGAAACAGGGGATGCTCCAGGTCGACAACAGAGAAAAGGGTTCTCTTTTGTGCTGACAGTCAGGCACTGAACTGGAGAAATCTCCATCCTCAGAGGTTTTTAAGACTCAACTGGACAAAGCCCTGAGTAACCTGGTTCTGAATTCACTATCTTCTTTGGGGCTGAACTAAATTCTCCTGAAGTCCTTGAATTATTCTATGAAAACATCACAGAAGAAATAAAAAATTCTTGAAATGCTTTTAAAAAAAACTACAGAGAAAGAAACAAACTTTCACAATTAAAATGGCAAAATGGCAAAAATCCTGCCTCAAACCCCCATGTCAATTTGCACATATTTGCCATAAGCAATAGTGTTCCATTACTCAACCAAGTGGCACATTTACTCCTAACAACTGCTTTGGAAGCTGGTGAAATTCAGCACCTGGTTTCTTTGATGTGGCACTTCCAGCAGTTGGACTATTTGAAGGCTTTTACTATAGTGAGAAATTCACTTTCTACCAGATCTATCAACCTGGGCAGTGTGTGTGACACAGTTTATTTCCTGACATCAAGCTAAAGCCCACCATAAAGAGTTTTAGCTGCAAGAGCATTCCCAACAAAGGCATGCAAGAACACAACATTTAATCTCCTCTCCCCTTCCCATTTGCTTTTCACCCTGTTAAGTCCATCAGCATGGCACCAACAAGCCAGCCTGGGGCATACAGAGGTATGTAGCAAACACAAACCCAAACGCACACGTACAAAAAGAAGATGCAAAGCGTAAAGAAGCATGCACAAAGCGAGGACAAACGTGCAAGCCTCTCTTTGTGGCATCTGGACTCAATTAGGTGGAGAGAAATGCAGATAAAAACCATGCCAAGTTACCTTCAATGGAATAAGAATAATGTGCTGGGCTGGGCTGGCTTGTGGTTAACCCTGTAGTGCAGGTAAAAACACTGTGCTGACTTGTAGATGCAGTCTGAATTAAACCACTTTCAGGTTTCATACCTGGCCACAGTGCACCTGAATCAGATAAATTGGACCAGTTACAAACAGATATGCTGGCACCAAAGAGCATGCTGCGACCTCAGATGCAGATTTTTGCTCATCACAAAAGCAAGGAACAAATGACACATGAGAAATGTTGAATTGCTGACTGTCAGGCTGTGCATGGGTTAGAGCTGCTGACAAAACTGCCTGGAAAAGAGAAAATTAGAAGCATCAACAGGACCAATTTCCAAAGCTTGCAACTAAAAATCTGGTAGTGTCACAGAAGGATGAACTGCTCATCTGTGTACGGGACCTGCTAATCCCTCTGAGGTACACAGCCCTGCAAAGGACCTCAGCTTTACATGGTTAGGCTAGTTGGTATCTATCAATGTCAAGGACAATGTTTCCACTGCTTCGCTGGGCTTTGGGTTGAGTATGTTACAACAAGCCACAAGTCAGTAACTTCCACAGACTGACAACAACAAAAATAGAGCTTAAAACAAGGGGAAAAAAATCCATCTAAACATCTAAATGTTTCAGCTGGATTTCCTGCTGCTCTGGAAAACCTTTGTAGCAATACTGGGCAGAGCACAGAGCCAGCAAACCACTGTAGTTCTTCTGTTCGTGACATACATGAACACTGTGTGTCCAGCTCAGGTGCTATGTTAGGGTCTAGTCTACTGCACTGACAGGCTAAAACCAGTGTCCCACTGAAGCAGCTCAGCTCAGGCTTGGTTCCTCAGGGCTCCTCAGGCTTTTAAGTGCTTCTAGACCTAGAGTCAAAGTCAAAGGCTTTTGTCCCTGGCCCTGGTTAGAAAGCAGGAATCAGTTGAGAGGACCTATGTACAAACAAGCAGAAGTGTGCAAAGCAGAGGGACAAAGGATGTGTGGAGCTAAACATAAAGTTCAGGGCCAGCAGAAAGACCACCCTTCTCCTTGGGGGGG
>JASSUY010029486.1:17482-44956 GCA_032466535.1 Forpus xanthops
CCCCCCTTATCCTTAACCCCCCCCCCCCCCAAAAAAAAAAAAAACAGCACCAAGACTGTGAAAGTCACCTGCAGCCTTTCACACAGTATAGCAGGATAAGCCAAAGGCTATGAGCTCTGTTTCTTACCCAGAAGACATGGGAGATGCTCTAGAGCTGAGCAAGTGCAGCTCACTCCATGCTGCTCCTTTGTCAGAATGAAACTCTTCAACGGCTCTTTGATTTATTTACATACCTGATCTCAAAACTGTCACCTATAAGTCAAATTAAGTCATTCACCTATCTATGTATATATATATAGAGAGAGATGTATATGTTCAGTACACCAGGGTTTTGATTCTTCAAAGTTGTGTCTTCATTGCTGTTTCAAACCTCTAGAACCATGTTAGCAAACAAAAGGGAAGGGCTGATTTAAGAAAGGTTGTAGATATGCTGCAGAAACTCCAGAATAAAACATATAGGAAACAAACCCTCTAAGGAGAGTGGGAAAAGCTGAATTTGTTTAGTCTGGAAAGGGAGTGCCATGATCTTCAAATAGGTAAGGAGCTTTTAGAGGGAACAGCAATGAACAGTTCCTTACAGCACAAGACAGATGGACAAGGAGCCAACAGCAATATACTGAGAGGGTCCCAGAACAGACGGAAGTGCCTGACAGTGAAACACAAACCAACTCTAACAAAGGTGTTTAATAATAGACCTCAACATCCATACCCAAGACATTTCAGTAACTGATCACGTTTCAGAAGATGCTTAACAGACAGAAGTTCCTATGAAGTCAAAAGAAATGCTGATCCTTTCCCTTAGTCTTCAGGAGAATTTCTCCTGTTACATTCAGAGTATAACACCAAGCAGGGAAGCACCCCAAATTCCAGAACCTTGGGATAAAACAACCCAAACACACAACCCCCCAGTACTGCCACCACCACCAAACACCACGCATACAAAACACTAATAAACCTCCCCACATCCTTCCTACCCCCTAATTGTAGAATTAAGTCTAAAACACCTTTTTAAACATCTTGGCCTAACACTTCAAGGGAGCATTCCACATATATACACATATTTCCCTTAAAAAAAAACAATCACACAACACAGTAACACACCTGAGCACCTCCAAAGCAGCCCCCGTGCACTGTCCACAGTAAACTATTGATAAACACCAAATAAATGAAGTCAAGAAAACCACCAGCCACTGTTCAGATACAGCTGAAACAGTGCAACAAGGCACTGAAACCAAAGTGCCAGCACTCAGGGAACAGCAGGATGCCACAGCAACCACAACATAGGGTTGGGCACAGTTTGCAGAATCATAGAGTGATTTGGTTTGGGTTGGAAGGAACCTTAAAGCTCATTCAGTTGCAGCCCCTGCCATGGGCAGGGACACCTTCCACTAGAGCAGAGTGCTTCAAGCCCCATCCAACCTGGCTTTGAACACTGCCAGGGAAGTAGGTAACACACAACACTAAAATCACACAAAAAAAATGAGGAAGGCAGTGTTTAGAAAGCCAGCAGACAAACTGCACTGGTAACTGAAGACTGGAGTACGGAAACAGCAACAGGCTCATTCAGCTTTCAGGGCAAAGCTCTGTCTCCAAAAGAATGAAAGGAGCTCAGGCAGAGAACATTCACTCTCCAGGACACATAACATAGAGTCAACTATGTCCTTACCCACTAGAAATCCCAAGCCCATGGCAGCTGGTGGAACTTTCCCAGCATCCTTTTAAACTTCAAGGCATGAAGATTTTAGCACTATATGTAATCTGTCAGAGGCTCTGTTCATTCAGTTCTACAGTGTGACCACAAGCTCTGAGACAGACACTTGCAGCTCAGCCACTGCTGTGCTGTTCACAACAGCACCCAGGTGCTCTCCCAAGTTACCTACATGGAAGGGAATGTTACCCCCCACTCCATCAGTGCTCGGTGCTAAGAGGCAGCACAGTCTCTGCCACCATACATTTTTGAGAGCATGATACAGCATTTACAACTGGTCACTTACAGCAGGACTCTTACCCTTCAAGCATCTGCAAAAACTGGAGAGGCTATTAAAGGGCTCAAGTATTACAGCAATTTAAGTAAACTTATTTGCCCAGCAAACTTGGAGACTTTTTAGCATGAAATCTGTATTTGCTGACAGATGAAATAACAAAGAAGTCTTAATCCTGGTCAGCAAAAAGGAAAGGAAAAATACCTTCAGCAGAGATACTGCAGGATGGGCTCTTGTGGGATTTCCCTGACAAGGAAACTGCACAAACACAGCTATACACATCTAGAGAACATCGTGATCCCAAAAGAAGAACCATCTGACAAGGTTCATGGGGAGGCATCTAAATTAATGGCCAGGAAAAGAGCTTTGTAATAAATAATATCCGATGAATCCCATCTGGAGATCAGTACTGATCTACAATTCAAGCCAGGCACATGCTCTCCTACAGACTCTTCTCTCCAACACACCTGCTTAAGCTTAACATCACCTTTTTCATGAGAGAAAATACAAGCATTTCAGGCCCTGAGAAGCCTTTGAGAAGTTACTTCTTACCGAAAGGAGGTAGTCCGTAGGTTTGGGTGGTTTGGGGGTAGATGGTGTAGGGCTGAGACTGCTGTAGTGCTTGGTACTGAGGCTGCCCAGGGTAAGGGCTCATGGTTTCCGACACAGGTACAGAAAGGATATGTGCATATGGCCTTATTAAACAAAAAGAACAAAAGTTAAAAAGAGCTATTTATATGATGCATCTCTCAGCCTAAAACCCAGAGGATATGTAAAAAAAAAATGTGTTTCAGAAAGTAGAAACGATACACACTGATATGTGCTTTGGTGTAATAACCCACTTGTTTCCCAGAAGGACAGGCTCTTGGATTTACATACACTGCCTGGTTCTTGCTGTGACAAAATCCCACATTCCCCTTAATTTATGTCCAATTTGTTTGTCTCCCAAATATTACAGGCATTATTCAACAAGTTGTGTTGTTAATTACTTGAAGGGGCTCATTTAACCTTGTGATCATAAAACGACACCCATGGAACCCAGAGTGACTTGTGTCAGCTTCAGTGCCCACAACAAGAAGTATCCGTTGCCAGCAGATAAGAAAGTGTGATTTACAGTAGCCCAGAAATGCTTCAGAAAGAAAGGAGAGTTATCAAATTCAGTGAAGAATGTCTGACTTACTTTGCAGAATACATTTGTGAGGTATAATCATTTGATGACCTTGGGATGTAATCAGTGCATGTCATAACTGAAAAAAGAAAGAGTCTGTGTCATTACATAGGTGGTTTCAAAGCCCAACAAATAAAGTCAATGGAGTATCAGCACACAGTACATTTTAACCAAGACAAAAAGATTCACAAAAGTTTTTTAGTGAGTATTTTGAACATCTGAATACCTTTTTCAAAGCAAAGTTTCAAAAAAAGCACAGTTAAGCCAGCACAAAATGCTTTTATTGGCAGTTCACAGCAGGTGGATGATTCAGTCAATACCATTTCTCCCTTCGTAACAGTGCTTTTCCTTTTACTAGTTGCTACCATCACCTTTTGCAGCTGTCATGAGAAAACTTTGATTTCAGTCCTGCCCAAAGCTTGTGTTTCCTGAAGCAAAGTAACAAGGCCAGTGGAAGAAAGGAGCAAAGGCAGTGGGACCAGAAGCACACTGGAAGATACTTACTCTCACTGGGCATGGGAAGGTTTGAACCAAGGCTTGAAGATTCAGGTTTCTCATCGCTGACTTTGGTGTTGCTCACATGACTGCCAGGATAAACAAAGGTTAATCATGAGCATTATGAACTCTTCAGTGAACATCCTTGGGCATTGTAACCCAAGATTTGGCCTTCCTAACCAAGGCAAACTGGCTTTCAACAGAAACTAGCTCTGCACTCTTTGCTATTTCACACAGAGATCCTAAGAGAGAGATTTGCAGCTCTAATTAGACATTAAACTGTACTGGATTTGCATTGTAAGGTTTGGTAGTGGGGGGCTGCAGGGGTGCACTGAAACTGGGAATACACTGAATCAGAACTGACACCATTCCCTCTGGCACGTTCAGACCTGCCTGTGATGCCCTCAGCTCCTCTGCAGCCAACAGAAAGAAAATACCCTCCTAGGACATGGTTCATCTCACCTCCTACCAGCAGAGACTTCTGCCTAGGAGCTCATCTCAATCTCCCCTCTGGCAGGTTAAAGCCATTCCTCTTGTCCTGTCCCTACAGGCCCTTGTCCAAAAAGAAACTGTTCTCCACAGTATTTGTGATTACTCACAGGAACAGAATAAAACCAAATACAGCTATTCTCAGAACATGTAAGAATGGCAATAAATTCCTAAATATGATATACACCAGGAAGCACCTACTGAGACTAAAAATAGAAGAGGCTATCGATTTGAGGTGGTTTAACTTCTCAAATCAGTAACCCACAGAGTTCTACTGAGAATCATAGCACAGATATTATTAAAATATCCTGATTCTCACCAGAATCAATGCATGTTATGGACAGAACATGACGGTCCCATCAGATTCTGTGAAAAACAGGATGCTTGATGATGCAATGAAGACTCTTTGTAGCTGAATACCTACGGGTCAGTTTATGTTTTGTAATTGAGAACTCAAAATTACATCTAATACAAAATTCATTTCTATTTGCCCTGAAAAAGAAAACAGCATGCAAGCTTCTAAAATGGAAGATTCTAATGATAAAAGAACAGCGACAACAGTCCCACACTAAATCAAACCGAACATTACATACCTCAAGCTTTGATCTCTGGATTCCTGCATCTTGGCTTTTTTCACCTGTGAAGACACAAAGGTTCAGACACAAGTGAGGAGAGCTGTCCTTGAGAGAACCTGTGCAGCAGACCCCACAGCAGGAGCTCCCAGAAGCGGTTAAACACAAAAAACCTTGCACTGAACTAGTACAGTATCAAGAGTGGGCTACAAGCCTGACAGGGGCTTGCAAAGCTGACTTCCCTTTGCTGTAGTTTGATCAGGAAAATTCACTTGGTTTAAGAATGGTCTCGCTACAAAAAAAAAAAACCCAAAGGTTGTTCTTTTAATTTCTTCCTGCAAGACTGTGCCACTACACACAAAATACCACCTCACTTAGTGGCTGTGATCAATAGTCTCACATTCTGCCTCAGAATGACTGACTGGTGTAAGACAGTTAAAAGGAATGACCAAGATCTTCAGCTGAAAATTACAGCAGAATCCCTTACAGAGAATGCTTTCATGTACTGAACATTAGCTGCACCCTGTCTCTCATGCTCTGTATAAAGACGGTTTTCATCGTGTAAGCATGTAACTACATGGTATTTCCCTTCTTAATACACACATCTCATTCATTTTCAAATCCTGTATGTATCTGGAGTACAACTGATCTGATTTTGCTGACCGCTTCACATTTTGTGCATACTGACTCAGGCCTATAACCTATGTGTTGTGTCACATCATATTTTGAACAACTGGAAATTTCCATTTCATTCAGTGCCATTACAATGTATTTACAATGTATTTTCTAACTGGTTAACTGAAGAACACCAAATTCTCACATTAAAAAAGCATCAGAATCTTTTGAATGAGGATGTTGCCCACTTGCCCTCAGTGCTTTACTCTGGTCTGTGCACATGTGAACACGTCTCCAAAATGAAAATCAGCTTCGCTCTCATGGCAATGTGGCAACTTCTTGTTGAGTTTGCATCAAGCTTAATTTGGGACTATTACATTAATACAAACTTGAATTGTTTAATTCCTGGGCTGTCATGTTTTAGGCATCCAAATTTAACTTCACATCATACTGTTATTAGCAACAGCTCTACAAAGCTCCTGGGAGGTGATGTTATCAGCTACTGACAACACTGGCAGGATCACAGAGATAAGATGTTTGGACAACAGCTTCCCTACTCAAACACTGTTAAATGATGAATTTTCATTGCTCTACACCAGGCTTGAAACAGCCTGGTTTTCTGAGCATAGCAAGCAATTGTTTGACATAGTAACATTACAGGCTTCAAGCACACATAACTACTCCCTTTCTTACTACTGCCTACAAAATTGTAGTAAATTAAGTGTACAACACATTTTACTAAGAGCAAAATGATTCTTTACCTCTAGATAAATACACTCAGAATAAGCCTTATTTTCCATTCTTAATCAAAGGAACTCAACACTGCATTTGAGAGACCACCAGTGTTCACTTTTAGCCTTTTCAAATGTACTTACTGGTTGTTCGGTTAAGTCTTGAGGCTCTTCCATGGGTATTACTATTTTAATGCTTAAATGAGTCAAATCATGGGTTCTTGGCAGTCTTCAAAGCCTGTCAAAAAAGGCGTTCATAGCTTTATATACTTTTGGGGGGAGCTTATCATTTAGGCTATCAGAGGAAATTAATTGTTACATATTCCACCCACCAGCTTTCCAAACTCATATTCCCATCTCCCAAATAACAGACAAAATTCATATATGGAAAGATTTCATAAACAAGGGATTTAGCTTTAAGCTTACAAGAGTCAGATTTTTTACGCACGTGGCACATTTCTGCATCATTTATTTGTACCACACTAACTCCAGAAGCTAAAGTATCCATCAGACATGTGCCCTGTGATTTGAAATACGCTTTAAATGACCAAGTCTGGTCTAGTAGGTCAGTAAACAGGGTGATTCAATCTAACCTGGTTTAATTCGGAACATTTATATAACGAACAAGAAAAAAAACAGGACAAGCCTCTACACCTAAATGCATGCAGGTGCAGGAGTGCTCATTGCCAAAGTCACCGAGCAAAGTGGTTGCTTCGAGTGCACCTTTCAGAAAGAGAAGTCCGATGAACATTTATAAAATCACTTTTATGTGGGAAGCTAAGTAACCCAGCAGTGCAGAGCAGAGCGCTCTTACATCCTAACACCAGAGCTGCTATCCCCTGTGGTTTAAAAACAGGAAAAGGGACTTTCACACATCACTTGCACAACCTCATTCAGTTTTGCAGTTTGCTAGGCAAAAGAGAAAGGTCCATGTCCTCCACTGCTTCCCCCTTCACCCTCTCATTTCTGACCCAGTTGATTAAAACCAACCCTGACCTCTTCAGCCAAGCCCCATCCCCATTGCACCAAAGGCCAGCAGCAGCCTCCTCTCCCAGCCCAGCAGAGCTGGCTCTTCCAAACGCACGTGTACACTACTGCACACAGAGGACAAATTCAATGGGTTACAGAAAACAGAAGAAATCACATAATCATAGAAAGGGTTTGGCTTGAAAGGGACCTTAAAGATCACCCAGTTCCAACCCCCCTTTTGGAAATGATTCTGTATGGGGAGAAGCTCAGCAGAGGATCTATCCATCACACAGAGCCTGGAGGACCAGAGTACTTCCCATAGTTTTCTTACCAATCACTGGCTGGACTTCTGAGGTTTAACAGAGAAGGGGGACATGCTCAAAAACACACTGTGCTTTGTAAGAAATCAACTACAGTGACTTTTTGTGCTGAGGTCCAACCTATTCCTGCTTCCAGAGCCACAGAAGTTGGCTGTAAACCTCAGTGGGAATGCAGAGGCTCTCCACCTCCTTCCTCTTTTTCTGTTTTCCCAACCTGTCTGGAGCAGTCACCTACACATCATGAGACTGTCCCCATGCAAAGTGACCGAAGAACTCAACTCTCTGGTGCCTAAAAGCTCTTTTCCATCCTGGCCCTTCCAGACCTACTTAAGCTCCCTGCACGTGTAGGCAGCCCGCAGCCAGCCCCACGTGCGGAGCGCAGGGATGCTTTGTAGCTGGGATAATGCCCTACTAACCAGGAAAAGACAAAGGATTTCTTCTCCCCTATTCGAGATTGACAGGTCAGGGTCTGACATGCCACGTATGCCAGGATAAAGAGGATTAAGTCTTCTCCTCCCATAACCTGTATTCCCTTAACAAATGAAGTCACAAGAACTCTGAGGAGGCGAAAAGCCTCGGACAAAGGTGGGAGCCTGGGGGTTTTTTGCTCCCTTTCTGGGCTCCTAAGGGCCATTGGGGCGGCCTTTCTCTTGTGGGCTGTGCCCCTCTGTGCTGCTGGCTCGAGGGGTCCTAAGGGGATGTGTACATGGTGGTTCTGCTTTCCCTGTTCAGAGTGCTCGGATTTAGGGCCACGGGGATGATCAGGGGACTGGAGTACCATCCTCCCTTTCTCAGAAAGACTGAGAAAGTTGGGGCTCTTCAGCCAGAAGACTGCGTGGAGACCTCGTAGCAGCCTTCTGGTATCTGAAGGAGGGCCATAGGGATGCTGGGGGAGGCTCTTCATCAGAGACTGTAGTGACAGGACAAGGAGTAGTGGGTTTAAACTGAAACAGGGGAAGTTCAGGTATAAGATACAAGGAAGACATAAGGATATATGATAAGATACAAGGAAGAAATTCTTTACTATGAGGGTGGTGAGGCACTGGAACAGGTTGCCCAGGGAAGTGGTAAATGCCTGTCCTTGCTCAGGTGGACAGAGCCTTGGGTTACTTGGTCTGGTGGGAGGTGTCCCTGCTCATGGCAGGGGGTTGGAACTACATGATCTTAAAATCCCTTCTAACCCAAACCATTCTATGATTCTATTCAATAGCTTTTTAGAAATGACCCTACTCACACTGCACACAAAACAGTCTACAATACAAAGTACTACTGTTACATTCCAGTTTTCCCCCTCATCACTTTTAATTGGGTTTATTTTACAGATAAAAGCTTGTTTCCTTTAAACTTGTTGTAGGATTAACAGAGAAAAATAATCAAGGCTGAAAAGAAACCCTGGCAGTCAAAGATCATGAACAGCAGTGTGAAGTACAATGGACAACAGCAAGAATACATGAAATAGGTACCAATGGGTCCTGTCCTGTTTCTTGTTACCAGTCTGATTCAATGAAAAAGGTCTCACATCACACTTTGAAACATACAGCAAGCAGTCCCCATTCTACGCTTTGTTTAAAAGCTCTGAGCAGTTCGTTAAGTTTGGTTTTGAGAAGGACTTAAATAATGAGAGACTAGAAGATTCCCAGAACACGTTCATTACACTTGCGACAAAACTCTCTTCCCAAATGAGTAGGGCATCCTGGAGCACTGGAAGCAAATGAATGAATCACAGGATCACAGAACAGTAGGGCAACAAGCAGGAATTATACTGAGTAGAAAAAGCCTGTTTGAATAGCGGATTACATTGGTTTCAATTAGTTACTATTTCCCTAAGAACAAAGCTTTAGTCAACAAAATTTGTTATACAGAAAGTTGAAATAAAATCACAGAATCATTTAAGTTGGAAAAGACCTTTAGGATCATGAAGTCCAACTGCTCCCCAGCACTGCCAAGGCTACCACTGACTCATGGCACTGAGGCCTCATCTCTACGGTGTGTGAGCACTTGCAGGGACGGTGACTTCAGCACTGCCTTGGACAGCCTCTTCCAATGCCTGAGCACCCTTTGGGGAAGGAATTGCTCCTCAGCTCCATCTAAACCTCCCCTGGTGCAGATTGAGGCCGGTTCCTCTTGTCCCATCCCTTGTTCCTTGGGAGCAGAGCTCAGTCCCCTCCTGGCTCCATCCTCCTCTCAGGCAGTTGTAGGCAGTGATCAGGTCCCCCCTGAGCCTTATTTTCTCAATCTGAACCCCCCCAGGTCCCTCAGCTGCTCCCCATCACACTGTGCTCCAGGCCATTGCCCTTCTCGGACCTTGCTCCAGCACCTCAATGTCTTTCCTGTAGTGAGGGGCTCAGAACTGAACACAGGATTCGAGGTGCAGCCTCACCAGTGCTCAGTGCAGGGAGCACTGAGGTCATCCTAACAGCCCTGGAGTTGCCTCCTTCCAGCATTTCTTGTAAATGGGCATCACATTGGTAACGTCCAGTGAACTGGGATCTCCCCAGTGAGCCACAGCTGCTGATCAGTGATGGAACGTGGCTTGGTGAGCACCTCCAGCTCCCTCAGCACCCCTGGCTGGACCTCATGCGGCCCCACACTATGTCTCCCAGTGGGGTAGTAGGTCACTGACCATATGGGGGCTTCATTCTGCTCCCCATCCCTGTCTCCCAGCACAGGGGAACAGGTATCCCAAGAACAACGGTCTTACTATTAAAGTACCTCAGCCTTTTCCTCATCCTTTGTCACTATGTTTCCCCCCTACATCCAATATAGGTTGGGGACTGTCCTTAGTCATCCTTTTGTTGCCAAAGTATTTACAAAAACATTTTTAATTGTCTCTTACAGCAGTAGCTATAATGTTTTGTATGCACAATAATGTCATCTATGCAGTTATCTCCACTCCTTTTTACTCAAGGGCCAGCATCTTACCATGAATAGCAATGAATATGTGAATTAAGTACCAGCAGAACAGTCTAATGCTTCCAGTAGAGCATTTCATGCTAATCTATCCCACGCACATGGGATCAGAGAGCTCAAAGCGACCTATGGCATCCCCCAACCAGAGCTGGGTTTTTCCTTGCAATGTGCCACTCAGCATGTGACACATCACTTTGTTCAGGGAAGAGCAGAACTTGGCACAGTGGGAAGTGGTGGGTCCCCAATCCCTTTTTGGCTTTCAATTTAATTAAAACCACCCAAAGAAATAGCGTGAAGAGAGAAGATGAGCATTGTGACATTGTTGTGCATTGCACAGCACCGACTGCTTTTTATTCTGCAGGTTTATGGCTGAAGCTCTAATCTTCAGGCAGAGGACACCTTTCATCATCTCCTCCGATGGTGCCAGCAACCTCTGCCCTCCACACCAGGATGGGAGCAGGCAAATGTATAGAACCTCCTCACTCCACAGCAAAGTTCCTCTGGAGTTTTATCCTCCTCCATATCTCAGCATTCCTACATCCAACTGTGATAATATTTCATCAGCTAAGCTGCTGAAATACTTCAAACTTGGTATCCATCATAGGCAAAGCTGTGACTCCAGGGAGAGCTAGCCTGCTGCCTGCTCCTGCAGGGATCACTCGCAAGGGTTTGGCAAAACCAGGCATTCCCTGAAGTCTGGAAGAATCTCCTGGTCTGTTTGAAACAGCTTGATTAAAGCTGACACGAAATGACAGCATCATCTTGGCTCCTATTTGGGATGTGTAATAAACCAGCTCCTTAAGGAGCTGTCACGGACTGAACAGTTTTTTGTACTACAGCTGCATTTTTCCTTCCTTCAAGCAAAAACAAGTTAATGGAAATTCTTCATTAGGTTGTACCATCACAATGATGCAACAAAATGAGTAAATAGAACATTTTACACATCCAGGCATCTATCTGGTGAGGCTGACTACAAATTCAAAAAGCTTTAAAGATACTCTAAAGAGAAGGGAATCACAGGGATTAAGATGCTCATGCAACCCAGTGACAGAGAGGGGTGAGCTGAAAAGGAGGGGCTCATCCACCTTTTTTCCTCCACTAAAGAATGAAATGTTTTACACAAATCACTTGCTCTCACAAGTTCCTGCAGGTAACACAATGCATGATCTCCTTCCCACTGCATCCGCATGCTCATTTATAAATGTCATATACGTTATGGCTCCCCATCCAGTACCTGACAGCCAAGCGGAACTAAAGAGGTGTGCTACTCCAGTGCTCGAACAGACAAATGAGGTAAGAAGGAAAAGGAACTCAAGTTTCTAACTTCAAACCCTACTTTCTAACACAACACCCAACTCCTCAGACAACAGTCTTGCTCTCCAGAACAACTGCGAAAAATTCCCTCTCAAATCCATCTTCAAGCTTTGCCTGTTACATCCACCCCCTTTATAGAACAGTTCTCTCCTCATTTCCTTTTCCAGCAGCAGAGAACAGCCATTTAAAACCAAGAAAAGGGGACAGAGTTAATGAATGAAAGCTGTGCTGCTCACCAGTCTGCTCATCTCCCATCGGAACAAATCCAGCGCATCTCCCAGCAAAGATTTAACTGCTATCTTCTGCACATCCCACACCCCCAGATACACACGCACAACACACGGATAGTCTCAAAATACTGTGAAGAACAGTGAAGAATAAACCTTTGTGAGTTTGCTGTCTGCTCCCCCTCCAGGCCCTCTTCCCTTCTTTACTGCGAGGGTGCTGAGGCGCTGGCACGGGGTGCCCAGAGAAGCTGTGGCTGCCCCATCCCTGGCAGTGTTCAAGGCCACGTTGGACAGAGCCTTGGGCAACATGGTCTAGTGTGATGTGTCCCTGTCCATGGCAGGGGGCTGGAACCGCATGATCTTAATGTCCTTTCCACCCAAACCATTCTGTGATTCTATGATTCTATGGAAAGTCTGGGGGGAGGCAGATAAGATGTCCTATTTTGGAAGGTACAAGAGGCTATGACAAGCAGAGTCCTGATGGGTTGAAAAAATAGGGTTTGATTAATCTTAAAATGGAGATGAAAAAATTAAAAAAGGTACTTATAAAGTGAGAAAATTACTGACATAACATGTTGTAGCACGAATTCATCTTACCATAAGCAATGCCTGTTTCATTAATAGGAATCTTTGAAGGGCTGTCAACAGCAGAGCTCTGGGCAGTCCCTTCACATAGGCCACGCACTGGCTGCCCAGTCCTTACACAATCCTTTTCAATTGGATTTTGAATCACAGCAGGGAAATTTTTAATGGGGAAAAGAACTGTTTGCACAAAAGGAAGATTTGGAAATAACAACTTCATACTTGAGAAAAACAACTCCCACTGAGCCCAGAAGTTAGCAGTTTCTTCTAGCTAGAGCTAACATGGCACAGACTGCCATTAACCTTTAAGCTACGAAACACACAAGAATTTATGCAAATGGAAGTAGAAAACTCCATCATAGAATCCCAGCCTGGTTTGGGTTGGAAAGGACCTTAAAGCTCATCCAGTTCCAGCCCACAGCCATGGGCAGGGACACCTTCCATAGAGCAGCTTGCTCCAAGCCCCTGTGTCCAACCTGGCCTTGAACACTGTCAGGGATGGGGCAGCCACAGCTTCCCTGGGCACCCTGTGCCAGCGCTCAGCACCCTAAATACATATCAAAAAGTCATGTAACTAGCACCAGGAAATTAATGCACAGTTCTATTAGAGAAACTGCTTCAGTTTCTCAACCTGCACCAGGATTTTATTAAAAGGTTGCGACTCCAGCAAATTTATTCCTTTCTTTTGTTATTGTGCATTAGAGGAGCCATGGTATTTATCACAGTGTCATCAGTTCTGAGAACACCTGTAGCTATTTGTGTCTTAGCAACAAGTTGCTAAAGTAACCTGCTCAAAAAACTAAAGAATAAAGTAGTGGATATTTGAGATATTTTACTGCATTTAAATGCAGTTTCAATGATGGTGTTTGATGCTCAGCTGCTTGGTAACAGCCGCTGCTTTTCATCAAGCAGACTGACTGCACCATTTGCTTCACACCGCATCAGTTCTGCTGGCAGAGGCAACTTGGAGCACTGAGGCAAATGGTCCCTCCAGCAGCAGCCACCAGTGGGGATAATGGGAGCCTGGACACCACCGCACCCACCAGGAGCCACATCCCTGCTTGTCCTCCAGCACCCACTAACAGACCTGCTCCCCACTGTCCAGTCCCTCTCTGAACCTTCCACAGCCACCCAGGGCAGTCCATGACCTGCCACAAAGAGAACTTGGCTGCCTCACACCCGTCTCCAGTGAGTTTCTGCATGCCTTCACTCCCAGTATAGCAGGACTGGACGAGCAGCTCTGCTCACAGCACATCCTCTGCCTGCAGGATTTTGTACACCTTGATTGCAATCTCTCTCCAAATCAGAGTCCCACCTCCAGCACCTCTCCAGAAGGTATCTGCTCTATCCCCCGCAAGCACTGTTCTGCCTCTCTCTGCTCCCTCTTGAGACACATTGACCAGAGCTGCACATGCTATACATGCATAGATTTTACCGTGAGGGTGCTGAGGCACTGGCACAGGGTGCCGAGAGAAGCTGTGGCTGCCCCATCCCTGGGAGGATGTTCAAGGCCAGGTTGGACAGGGCTTGGGAGCAACCTGCTCTAGTGGAAACTGTCCCTGCCTGTGGCAGGGGTTGGAGCTGGATGAGCTTTAAAGTCCTTTCCAACCCAAACCATTCTGTGATTCTATGGAAGGTGATATACTGGCTAAGGACACTGGAAAAGTGGAGGTATCCAATGTCTTCCTTGCTTCAGGCTTTACCATCAATTAAAAAGGAGCTGCATGACACTGCTGGCAGCAGTTCAGCAAGAACACTTCCAGTAAAGACCAGTTATGTGTGCTTTTTAGAACAGCATCCACACAAAAAGGTCATTTCAATCAGAGAGAGAGAAACTTCCTCAATAACTTGATGCTGTTTTTTCTTTAGTATAAAGTTGAATTATTTAGGCCCTGCAAAGCCACTGCACAGATTAACATTTCACAGAAGTGTCAGACTACTTTCGCTATCTCGTTTGGAAATGCTGAGAGCAGGAGAGCAGTGGTACCACTGACTCATGGGGACTTTTTTGCTTTCTTCAGGTCAGGCAAAAGTGAGTATTTTGTAACTTCCTTTTCTTTAAGCCAGAAGAATTCATTTTTCCTCATATCCAGAAAGGTCAACATAGCCGCAGGCTTGGCGTGAGAGCTAACAAAAGACAAAACACTACAGTAGGAAAGCATCAAACCTCAGGTGTCTTTGCAGCTCTCCACAATACCATGACAATACTTTACAATAATGAAGAAAAAAGTTATCTCTGGGTCCCTTCATCTTGTAGAAAGGCCAGCTCCCCTCCCTACACCCCAGAAGTTCTGGATGGACAGGAAGTGGGGGTTTAAGTACACAGAATAATCAAGGCAACAGCTTCTGAAATCTCAAGAGCTATCCTAAAGGCATTGAACAAAACATCAGATTGCAAATGGGACCAGACTTCTGTGTCATATTTCAAAGCCCTGAACCACCAGGGTTGTTTTCTGTGGCAGTATTTGTCCCAATATGTAGATAAGAACAATGGTGCCCTTACCAAGAAAGCAGCATAGGGAAAGTCTGGTAGGACACTGGTGACTGAGAATACCTCCACATGGTTTTGGGTACAGCTGCTACTCTCATTTCAGCTCTGAAGAACAATCAGCTACTTTTTCAAATGATCCCGGTCCTGAACACACATTTTCCTGTCCTGATCATCTTAAAAATCCATCACATTTAATGAAGATTTTCCTAAACCCTCTCAAATAGGAAAAAAACTGTCACAGAAAAGACATTAGTATGAGACTGATTTGTAGGATCTTCAGAATGGAGATATAGATGATGGTATGACAGTTATAGAAATATGAACAATCTCCCAAGGTTTACAGCTGCCATATACTTTATGTTGTGTTCCAGTTGGGGACTCTCAGAGAAACAGCAGTGTCAGTATCCAAACACAAATTTCAAGACCCAGAAAGAAGCTCCTGGAATGTGGACAGCTCCTGTAGGTGCATCTCAACTTATCTTCTGCTTTAAGCCTTGAATCTTCAGGCACACCATGAGTTGCACAGGGGAACACACTTGCCAGGCTTTTCATTCAATTGAAACTTTTCAGTATAGTTTATCCAGTTTTTACGTTTAGTCATATGTAACTAGCCTTTGGTACACAAAAGTTAGGAAATCATACATTACACTGCTATAGAGCTACTCCAACCCATTAACACAAAACATGGAGACCCATTTAATAACGTGCACTCCAACATTCAATTCCAAACTCATCCAACATCTGGATATTTAAAGGGCAAAGTTCTGAGAAGCTGTAAGTCCTTCCCAATTCACCAACTACTCAGGAATTATTACAGCTCTTGCAAACATTTGTGATGGGCAAGTGAGAGGTTTCCAATCCCACTGGCTGTACAACCCGACAGTTACTGAGGTGCCATAACTACTGCCGGGATTGCATGGAAGAGCCAAGAGGCAACTGCTGCAGGAAGACTCTGTAGAGCAATCCAAGTGGCTTGTAAACAGCAGGACCTTCACCTCTGCTGGCTGCTGGACACAGACAGTGCCTGCATATTGCTGTTTGTCTGGCAAAAACAAGACTGCAGAACTGCACAAGTAAGAAGTGTCACACCATAAGGCAATGAGAACAAAACCCAAACATGACAGGCACAGCCTGTCAGCAGTTTTGCAGGAAGCCACTATCTTTATATGTACTTTTATGAGTAGTGAATTACAAAAACAGTGACTTGAGGCACGTGAATTGCTGTGATTCTCAACAAACCTCATTCAGTATCATGAACTTAAGATAAACTGCAATAGACAAAGCTGAAGGAAACCACACAACACAGGCAGATAACGATAATCACAAAAATCTTATCTTAATCAGCATGGTTGGCTTTTAATTACCACTATCAACTGAGGGCCAGAAGAAGTAGAGCTTAGCTCCGTACTGAAAGTCAAGTCCACCAGGATGTTTCTGTACAACGCTCCATCTGCATGAACGTTCATCTCCTTGAACACTGCCATGGGTGAATGCTCCATCCCTGGCAGTGTTCAAGGCCAGGTCAGACACAGCCTTGGGAGACATGGTCTCGTGGGAGGTATCCCTGGCTGTGGCAGGGGGTTGGAATGATCCTATGGCCCTTTCCAACCATTCTATGATTCTATGAATTACCACAGCTATGTCACACCAAGAACTAGCTCCATGCTGAAAACAATTTAGCCATACCATGCAGAGCAGAAACCAAACTAATAAGCCATACTGTGCTTGAACTGGCTTCACATGAAGCTCCAGCAGCTCTGCACAGCATTCCCAGAACCAGGAACATCCAGCAAAGCTGAGCTTGGTCCAACACATGCTCAGAAGCCCAACTGGTCAAGCCAAACACATCCTCATGAACTTGTCTGCACAAGCACCAACGCAAGCGACCAGATCCATCCAACACTAATCATTACAGATGTGTAAATGCCTTCTTGCACAGCCTGAGCGGGGCTGCTTGTACTGAGGCTCCCCACAACCCCATGGGCACCCTACTGGGCCGAGGTCTTTATCCCAGGCACAAGCATCCCCGCATCACCCCAGTTACACCAAGGGGCTCTTTCTGCACCTCTCGGCTGCCTCCCAGCAGCGGCTGAGGCACCAGAAACGCCGGGAGATGGAAGGGAAGCGCGGGTCCGACCCACAGGGCCCTCGCCGCCTCCTCAGGCCCGCGGGCTGGAGCGTACACTCCGCACACGCGTGGTCCCCGCAGTCCCCGTGGTCGGAGCGGGCTCTTACCGAGAGGCAGCTCCGGCACCGGGCCCGGCAGCGCGTCCCACAGCGGACATGGCACCCCTTCCCTCTCCACAGCGCCGGCCGGAAGTAGCGCTAGGCGGCGGAAGTGACGACAAGGCCCGCGGGCCGCGTTGAGGTCGCGCTGAGGCGGGCGGAGCGGCCCGGCTGAGGAGGCTTCGGCCTGAGGTTGGTTCTGGTGTTGTTGATGTGGTTGTGTGTGCGTTTGCTGTCTCAATCCAGCAGTCACTGAGCAGCTCCAGGGATGGGGCAGCCACAGGTTCTCTGGGCACCCTGTGCCAGTGCCTCAGCACCCTCACAGGGGGAGCTTCTGCCTAAGAGCTCATCTCAGTCTCCCCTCTGGCAGGTTAAAGCCATTCCCTTTCTCCTGTTCCTACAGCCCTTGTCCAAAGCCCCTCTCCGGGTTTTCTGCAGCCCGTTTAGGCACTGGAGCTGCTCTAAGGTCTCCCCTTCAGGAGCCTTCCCCAGGCTGCCCCAGCCCAGCTCTCTCAGCCTGGCTCCAGCCCTTGCAGCATCTCCATGGCCTCCTCTGGGCTCATCCAATGGCTCCACGTCCCTCTTGTGCTGTTGCCCCAGAGCTGGATCAGGACTGCAGGGGGTTCTGCCCACAGAACAGGCTGCTCACACTCTGGGCATGCAGCGTGGTACCAAGGTTCAGTACAAACTCAGAAAGATGAGAAATTAAAGGACAGAACACCCGAGGACCACACTTCATTTAAAAGAACTCTTGAGGATCCATTTTATTGCAAAGTAAAGCAGAGTCATGCAACAGTGGGGTGAAACCGACAGGAACTCCAGGAACAGAAGTGGAAGTGGTGGTTGGAAATGCATTACTGCACATCTCCTGGAGCGTCCTCGGGGCTTTTCCCTCCACTTACCCTCTCCTCACACACAAGGTGATGTTTGCTCTCTGAGCCCTCGCAGTGGAGTGAATCGTGCTATTTACCCACAGCAGCATCTGAAGCTGTAAGCTCCGTTGCAGGCTTTCCAGGAACCAATGGAAGACCACGCATTTACCAGATCCCCTTTCTGCCTCCTCCAGGAGCTGCAGACCCCATCTGTTCAGTGTTTTGGGGCTGTGCAGCAGGCACGCTCAGCTGCCTCCCCGGGTGCAAAGGGAGGAGAGGAGAGAGCTCCTCAGCCAGGATGTGCTATGCAGGAAGGGCAGAAACACAGAGGCAGATTCCTTTAGCAAGCAGGAATTTGGCTTTTGAATTCCAGGAGTCATTCCCCTTGCTGCATGCTGTAGCTCAGATGACTGCAGATGCAGGGCAAAGCTTTGCACATCGCTGAGGGCACAGTCAGGGAGTTCTTTCTCTGCTAAGAGGTACAGAGTCCAGGGGCAGGAGGGAAATAGTGTTCACAATGTGTTCCCCTGCCTGGCACTGGCCCTGGCAGATGGCATTAGAGAAAGAATCATCTCATTTCCTTTGCCTGTTCACACAGGTAAGCATGAGCTGCCTGAGGATCTTCAGGAGATGCACCTGAAGGACTCATATCTCCACTGAGTGTAGGCAAGGTCTGATACAAATGTTAGTCCTATCTTTGGAAGGACTGGGGCCTATCTTTCACGTTCTCTCACAGGGGGAAAAGGCTGCTGTCCCATGATTAATCTATGTCACAGGTCAGCACATTTCTGTCATCTAAGAGACCATCTACTGTAGTTTAGGGAACCAGGAACTGTTGTGAAAACAAGTAAGTTCCCCTCCTTGCCCCATTTCCTGTGCTAGATTGAGCAATTTGGGTTAGAAAAGGAACCTGAAGTGTCTCATGATTGGTAACTGAACTCAGCGCCCTTGGAAAACCACTTGGCCCTAACTGACTGCAGCCAGCCCTGAGCGAGGGGTCGCCAGTCTTGTCAGAGTACATGAGTTATGTGTGTGCCAAGTGTGCTGTGTCGCTACACAGCTCTGATTGACTCAGAAGGTAGCCATGACCTGAGCTGGTACTTCACTTGTGCTAGCATATCAAGAGCTACTCAACTCCATTGCTTCGTAGCAGAAATTGGGGGAAGGAATAGCTGCTTGCTACAGCCCTCATCAAAATAAACAAGAACAAAGATACTGAAGCATTTTAAGCTGTTCTTAACATAATGCCCATGCTGACGATAATCTTCTGTTATCTGGAGCCTCCACAGTGAGACTGGATTTCCACAGACACATGCAGTCAGCCCAGGGTTACTAAACTGAGTGCAAGAGGCCACTGGTTTGGCAGTTCTGCTGTCATACAAGAAGCCAGGACAGGCAATATTCCCTGTTGCACTTAACGTTGATCTGGGGCTAGGTGCTGGGGCTCTGCTGATTTCCCTCCCTTTTCTTGCCTACTGGTCCTGTTACTTGACTGATCAGAGAGCTGGGAGCAAAGGCAAAAGTTTGCAATAGCTCTTTCCAGGAATGTCAGGTCTGGGCCCCACCAGACCATGCAAGTAGGCAAGAAGGGATTGGAGGGGCAGATCTCTTCTTTGAAGGCATTTGAGGAACCCCTTGGACTGCAGCCCTTGTAGGCACTCAAGAACCAGCTCAGACTCTCTTCACAGAGCCGTGCTTAGAAAAGTCACTCGAGATGAGCAGCTCTGTTCTTCCAGGTCTTTTAGAAGTCCCTGATGCTGGATTATCATGGGAGCTGGGCAGGCAAAGGACCAGGGATGGTGCTGTGGGGGATTTCAGTGCACTCAGCTTCTAGCTGCACAGTGCACAGTCCTGGCGACACATTTCTTTCGCAGATCTTCTGAACTGTTTTGGGTGCCCATGAGAACATCAGCCCAGACAGAGGGTGCTTTTCTGCCAGTTGCATGGGATAGAAGAAATGAGCATCCATTCTTCTGTCTGATGGGAAAAAGGAAATGTGGTATCCTGGTGCTTTGCTGTGTCCCTCAGTGCCTCTCCTTGAGAAAAGATGGGTGAATAATTCACACATCTCAATCTGCAATCGGGACGGGGCTGAACTAGATCCTAATGGCATCCTCCTGGTGAATGGTGCCCTCAATCACTGTGTCTGTGGTTTGCCTGGAACACTTGCGACTCCCTTTCATGCTTTTCAGTTTTTCCGAAAGATGCTTCTGGAACTTCTTGGTGAGGAAGCAGTAAATAATAGGGTCCAACACACAGTTTGTACTCAAGAGGCACAAAGTCACCTGGTGAGCATCATTGAGTTGTTGGCGCAACTGGCAGTTTTCTCTCTTCCACTGCTCCAGAACAGTCAGAGTCCAGGGCAGATGCACTAGGTGATGAGGTACAAAACTTATGATGAACACAGCTAGCACTGTGCACACCATCCAGAGTGCCCTTTGCTTGACATGAGCACTCTTCCGTGGCTGTGCTGGTTTGGAGAACAGGGTCCTGATAATGATGATGTTCCAGCCTAGTATAAAGATGAAAATGACATAGAAGAGGATGCAGATGATGACATGGATGGTGAGAACAGCTGAAACGCTGCCAGAAGTGTCATAGTGCTCAAAGCACCGCGTGAAATTCCTAGAATTGATCTCCTCCTGGTTAGTATTATTGTCAAAAAGGTAATACAAAGAGCTGCCCACGATTATAATCCAGATAGCTGCTGATAAGTAGATCCCCCTTCTCTGGGTGGTAAACTGAGCAGCTTTAATGGGATTAGTCACAGCTTGGTAGCGGTTGTATGCGATGACCATCAGGAAGGCGACAGATGAGTAGGTGTTCACAAAAAATAAAGTGCCAGCCACATTACAGAGGAACTCGGGCATGATCCAATCTCCATGGTGGTGATAATACACAATCCACATTGGCATCGTAACCAAGAAGAGCAGGTCAGCTACTGTCAGGTTCACCATGAATATCTTGATCTCATTAAGTTTCTTGGTGGGGTAAATGCGGCTGAAAATCCAGAGCACATAGCAGTTGGCAGCAAAGCCCAGAATGAAAATGATGCTGTAGAAAACAGTGAAGAGGCTGTAGCGAAACTCTGAGTCGATGTGACAGGCGATGTAGGAATCAGCACTACCTTCAGCACTGCCTTTATCCTTTCCAGGCATCATGGTGCTGAGCGGGCACGTTCAAAGTAGAATTTCCTGCTGTAGGTTTTCTTCTCACCTGAAAACATAAAGCATTAAATGAGTTCATAGGTGCCATTGCAGAGCCAAACCCCACCTTTTGCTTTGAGCTCTCTGTGACCAAGGAGTTCTGCCTGAGTGACAGGACACACAACAGAACACCGGAGAACTTTTGTCTTCATGCAGTGTTGTTTGCTGTAGTGAGGATCGCAGATCACTCATCTCACATCTCAAATGACTGTTCTGAGACAAAATCACCTAAATCATGTTAGTCTGCTCCATCTGAAGCTTCTTAATCTTCAAGTATAAGCAAGCATGTTTGCTTGGTCCTGTTTCCCCTCTGTGGTTCCTTATGCTTTCTAGCTTGCCTATGTTTGTTTGACCTAGAAATTCCAGAAGTGAAACAATATCTGGTAGAAATGTCCCACCGGTGCCATTTCCAGAGGTGCTCTCTATTGTTTTCTCACATTTTCCTGCTTACACTTGTACTTTCTTAGTTGCAAGCACCTGAAAGGGACCTCGAAGAAACCTGGAGAGGGGCTTTGACAAGGGCCTGTAGGGACAGGCCAAGGGGAATGGCTTTAACTGCCAGAGGGGAGACTGAGATGAGCCCTTAGGCAGAAACTCTTCCCCAAGGGGTGCTGAGGCACTGGCACAGGGTGCCCAGAGAAGCTGTGGCTGCCCCATCCCTGCAGTGTTCAAGGTTGGACACAGGGCTTGCAGCACCCTGCTCTATGGAAGGTGTCCCTGACCATGGCAGGGGTTGGAGCTGGAGGAGCTTTCAGATCCCTTCAACACAAACCAAAGTCATTCTATGACTCTGTGATTTCCCATTCACTCCATAGGCTACCAGACCTCCCAATTTTTTCACTGAATTATGTACAAAATGAGTTTCTGATCTTAAATGGTGATGTTTTGTGATACGCTGCTGATTTTTCCTACTTTCTCTCTCTTAAAATCCTGGCTGTTATTGATCATGCCATCATTTTGAGTTGCCATCAAATCCATTTGTCTCCCTTCCCCCCATTACTGTGTCAAATGTGACACAGGAACTGCTGCTGCTGCGGACAAACACTGTCCCCAAGGAGATGTCCCCACCTCAGTTACCATTTCTTCAAATCTCACCCGAGTTTGGACATACCAAATTCCTGCATCACCAATCCTCTACATGCTCTTGGCTCAGGTTTACATGGATTTGGTCTAATCTCTTTGATAGCTTCAGCTGCTGCTTTTGCCATCCAGGGGATGTACACACGTGCTCTTGGCCCTGGTGCCAACTCTGTCTGATGGACTCAGCTCTCCATGACACAGCCCTGCAGATCAGCTTATTTTTGTCTCCTTCTTCCTTCAAGGAGTGCTGCACATTGTAATGTGGTTCCCTCGGCTCCCCCAGCTCCATGGCATTTCCCCCCAAAGACTTGCTGCCTCCTGAGAAGGCACCGTGCTGCCTCAAAACTCTCTGGATCTTCCCCAGCAGTAGATAGTGGCATGAGCCCCCATCGCACCCTCCCCGGGCTGAGTGTCTTTCTCTGTGCCCATGTATTGTTGGTTCCTCATTTGCAACCTCCCACTGCAGATGGGGAAGTCAGCTTTAGCTCAGGAAAGCTCTCCCTTTCTTCAGTAAACTCTGCAACCCCCTCACTATTTCTTTCCAGTTGTTAAGAGAGGAAGGCAAGAGTCATCTTGCCAACCCTATCCCTCCTCAACCCTCACAGGTACCCTAAGAACACCTCAGGAGATCCACAACATGTCCTCGGACCTTCACAGGCAGCACTGGGCTTTGGTGTCTTGAATCTTTCAGCCAGGTTCCACATGAGTTAACAAGTACATGTGGCAGTGCCAGTGGTTGGCCAGGGGACAGTCGCATCAGTCCTCTTCCACCTTGCTGAGATCTCTAGAGGACAGTAGCCAACTGGGGGGTGGTACCCAGAGGGTGAGGATGCTCTGGGCTATGACACCTCGGGCTTTGGCCACACAGGTCTGGTCCCAGAGGAGGCAGGGGACCGCCTCCATTCCCTGCTCTGCCTTTGATTCACGCAGGACCTAAGGGAGGTCCTACTGGTCACCTCATGGATCTGTTTCCACATCCTCATCTGTGTCTGCAAAGTCACTGTCACAACATGGCCTTAAATACATGTTGATGTCTAAGCCCAATTCTCCCACCCACTGAGGAACTATCTCAGGTAAGGACATCTATCAGTTGAAAGAATTTGCATCTCTCAGCTCGGGATGGTACCTATGAGATGCAGACATTCGGGAGGGGGTGAGGCTGTGCAGGGGTAGGAGAAGCTGATGAGGAGCTTTGTGTTTGATACCCTGCAGCATGAAGAAGGGAAAGCAAAGCCCTGCACTGAAGGTGGGTTTGAGCTATGGGACTGCACGAGGTGAATGCAAGGAGGTGCTCTGTTTTTAAGTCTGACAGAACTCTGTGGCAGAGGTGGGCTGTGGGAGATGGCCGTGGTGTCTCCTGACCACAACAGCACTTGGTAGAGCTCATCAGGTTTGCATCAGCGGCTGTGCAGTGCCAATGCCGAGGTCCTCCAGGGAATCACAGGAGAGTTGTTTTTCCCTTCTCGCTTGTGAAGGCAGATACTCAACAAAATGCAGCTAGGAGAGAGCGTGGCATCATTCCCCTAGATGTACTCAATTCCCACTTCCCTCTTCAGTCGGAGGACCTCAAGCTTATATGTCCCATGTACTTGTGAGTTGTCCTAAGCCCAGAGTACGGTCCGGGGCATCTCACTCAGCCTCTCCTGTTGAAGCAATTCCCCTTTGCAGGACAATATACTCCATGTCAGTAGAAGGGAGGAGAGGTGCAGTGGTCAGAGGGGGGCTGGAGGGTGGGGGTCCTGTGCTGTGCTGCAGCAACCAGTGCTGCATTACCCAGATCCCTAGGAACTTGAGCCCAAACCCAAGCCAAGCCACCACTAGTACACCAGTACACAAGCTGGGAATCACAAGAGGTTTATATCATCAGCTCCACTCTATGCAGAGCTGGAAGTTCCAGGAACAGACTGCTTCCAGTCTGCACCCTGGGTCATGCTCTCCTAATCAGGATTTACAAGCTTGTGGCTGCAGAGTGCAAAACCCACCCTAACACAAGCTATGCCATCAGCAATAGTATATCCCAAGAGGAGTTCTACTAATAAAGTGTGGGTTTGTGCTTACCAGAGGAAAAGGATTCAGCAGGATTTGTCCATCTTCAACTTCAGAAGAGCGGCGATGGGTGTTTTACTGAGGATGCTTGGTCTTCTTCCAAGCATTATTTTCTCTGAGCTGGGGCTGGAAGGTCTCCACACAGGCAGCTCTCAAGAACAGGACACCAGAATGGGAGCAACTGCAGCATGACTGCAGAGTCACTAGAGAAGAGGAAATGGGTGACATCAGCACGAAGGAAATGAGAAACAAAATAGGCCGTAGAGGAAAGGCAATTAACCACAGCAAAGATCTGGAAAGCCCTTAAAGCTGCTTCCTCAAAGTATCTCTGCTTCTCATGATCCTGGAAGAGGGCAAAGACAGGATTTTCCCCTAAAGGCAGAATAGGAATCCACTCTATGTCCCTGCTTAGATCTGGGCTTAGACAGCATCTGAGCATCCTTCTTCCAACCTATGAATGACAGAAGCTGGGAGCTTTCACTTAATACCTTCGAGGAAAGGAAGTGCCAGGAAACCCGTACATCCCATGCACAGAGACATTCCCTAGCAGAGTCTCACTCACACTTGTGCTGGAGGGTGGTTTCCAGCACCACTCCGGCTGCACCAATGCTGCACAGCCCATTGCTTTGAGGTGCCTGAGGCTGAGCCAGCCAACCTCAGCATTTCAGCAGAGCAGCATTGCCACCGTCCACCTTGTCCCCACCATCAGTGCCCCATGTCCCCAGCTCATGAGGAGGATGCTGTGTCAGCAGTGTCCTCCCTCCTTCTCTATGAACTGCTGTAAGGATGGACCAAGGAACCTGACCCTTCATGGACCGGACAGAGCCCCAGTTGTGCCCTGACTTGCTTTGGGGAGCTTCAGTTCAGGCCAAAGCACAAGCATGCTGATGAGGGTGGCTGGCAGCCAGGTCATGGAGGGAAGGGGAGTGCTGGCAGAGGCTGCAGCAGTGGCCAAACAAAGCTCCTGTCCTGCTGCAGCCAAGTGCTTAGAGGAAATGAAAGCCCTGGAGGCATGGGGCTGGGTTGGAGCTCTCATCACATATCTCCATCCTTCCTCTGCTCAGCCCTGTGACAGCTCCGCCAGGACATGGCACACACACGTTACCCCCAGTCAGCAAAGGGGATGTGTTGTAAACCCAGGGAGCCAACAACAGGGACAAGGCAGGGTCGGTGGTGAAGGACATCTCATGGCTGGAAGCTCTCCTGGTGCTTTCGCAAGCTCTGCTTTCTGATCCAAGCACTGCTGGCAGGACACCTCGAACTGGGAGTGTGTCCGTGCTCCCCAGAGCCTCCTCGCTGCTCCGTGGACTTACTCATTTCACCTCCAATGCTCGGTGAGGCCTCGAGCTATTGAGATGCACAGGAATGCCCAGAACAGCCCCTGGGTTGTGTCCATCGGCCTCTTGGCCACACTTTGCACTCGGCCACCTCTTAATACTCAGGGAGTTCCCTTCCCCTTCAGCTCCATTTTCAGCTGTTGCATTTAAACCATGGAAAGCTGAAGAGGGCCCAGATTCTGTGCTTCCAGAGCCATGGCAATGGGGAAAGGCTGAGAAGAGTGTCATCCCCCCTGCGCTGCAGGAAGCGGCAGCACTGGAGCTGGGCTGGCTTTGGCAGCCAGGCTGCGCAGGGCAGGTGAGCTCCATGGGCCACTGCATCAGCACTTGTGTCCCCAGCCCTGGCTGTGGTGGCTCTGCTGGAGGGGAAAGGCTTCACGAAGTCCCTATGGCCAGGGCACTGCTCCTGCTGCAGCGAGTTACCTCCTGGCAGAGGGGTAAGGGCAGGGGCCATGCACAATTGGGGTGAGGGCTTCTGGAGAGGCTCCGAGCATCACCTGAAGGCCTAAAGCAGGGCTCCTCACCCCACTGCAGCATCCAAAGTTGTTCTTGCCACCCCGAATGGTGGGATGGGACCTCAATGAGGGCAGTCCCCATCCACACAGCCCCAAAGGCAACTGCAGTGCCAGCCTGACTCATGCCCGCTTCCTGAGTGCAAGGAACGAGCACACTTCTTCCCAGCACACCCCAATGGAGACCACAAGATTGCTCTGACAGTACTGGAGCTATGACACAGAGATCCAGGGGGGACGTGAGGTCCGCTCATGTCCTGGGACATCGAAACGCAGAAGGAGGCTGTGAAGCACAGGGAGGGAGAGCAAGCAAAGGCGAAGGAGCCTCTTACCTTGGGGATGCACACCCGGCCCGGCAGCCCCTGGCCACCAGGTCCCCTCTGCAAGTGGAGCCACCGGAGCTGTCGGTGCCTCTGCCCGGGAGGAGGCTCATGCGGAAGGAGGGTGCTGCTTGCTCCATGTGACTCACTTCCCTCTTGGCACTTGCGACAAGGCTCAGACCTGCCCCGACTGCACCCTGGAGCTTGACACTGGCTCCGAGGCCCTTCCTTGAGCAGCAGAGGCTCTGTCCTGGCCAGGGGCTCATCCTGCTCCTGCCACCGGGAGCATCGCTGGGGCTCCAGGGCAGGGGCATTCCCCAGCTAGGCCAGGGGTGGTCTGCGTTTGGTAAGGGAGATCAGCACCTTCGGCAGATCCATCCTCTGGGCTTCTTGTTTCTTTCCAGACACTGGGATAGGGAGACAGCACGGCATTGAGTCCTTGTTCAACTGCTGCCATTGGAGGTGGAGACTTCCCCTTGGCTGCCGCGGGGCAAAGCGTCAGGATGAGACCACTTTGCTGTGTGAGTCATTCCAGGCTGGGGCAGGTGGTTTCCTGCCCTCTCTGCACCATTAGAACACCCCTCAGTTGTGCTCCTTCAGCCTGGGAAGAAAGGGTGCGTGGGCACATGGGGACCTGCTGCTCTGCCCTTGCTCTGCTCTCAGGTGGGATTTCCCCAGATGCCTGCTGTGGTGCTGCATAACATCCGAGTCACCCGTGTTACACAAGGGCTGTTCAGCAAGGAAACGTTGGCTTTTCTTTGCTGTAAGAACTGGCACTGGTTCCTGAGATAGCCCTGAAGGACCACGCAATCACAGCTGGGTGCTGAAATCAGAGCAGGAACACAGCCTGCGCTGCTGGCAGGAGCTGGCTCTTGGCACATCCTCTAGCACCCCATCTAAGCCTGCCAGACACCCACCTGCAGCACATACCCCCTGTCGTGGTTTGAGGCCCCCCTCAAACAGTTCTGCACACCCCCCCCCTCTTTCTTCCCCAGTCCCGGGGAAATGGG
>JASSUY010029487.1:0-13431 GCA_032466535.1 Forpus xanthops
TAGGGACAACTCACACTAAACCATGCCACCCAAGGTTATGTCCAACCCAGCCTTGAACATCACCAGTGATGGAGCATTCACAACTTCTCTGGGCAATCCATTCCAGTGTCTCACCACCCTTACAGTAAAGAACCTCCTCCTTATATCCAATCTAAACTTTTCCTGTTGAAGTTTGAATCCATTACCCCTTGTCCTATCACTACAATCCCTAACAGTCCCTCCCTATGATCCCTATAAGCCCCCTTCACATACTGGAAGGCTGCTATGAGGTCCCCATGCAGCCTTTTCTTCTCCAGGCTCAACAGCCCTAATGTTCTCAGCCTGTCTTCATACAGGAGGCGCTCCAGTCCCCTGATCATCCTCGTGGCCCTCCTCTGCACTTCTTCCAACTGTTCCATGTCATTTTATCGTTGAGGACACCACAACTGCACACAGTACTCCAAGTGAGGTCTCATGCAGAGTAGAGGGACAGGATCACCTCCTTTGACTTGCTGGTCACACTCCTTTTGATGCAGCCCAGGATACATTTGGCTTTCTGGGCTGCAAGCACACACTGCTGGCTCATGTTCATTTTCTCATCGACCAGCACCCCGAAGTCCTTCTCTGCAGGGCTGCTCTGAATCCCATCTCTGCGCAACCTGTAGGTTTCTCACAATATGTCCCTGAAGACACCAAATGTTTTATTACAGCTTGTGGGGATTTTGTTCACTGCTTAAAAGCATTAGGGCAATCCTATGGTACTTATGGAACATTTCATTGCCTACATATACAGAAAACAAATATTAGCTGCATTTTCCGAAATGGAAAATGGCCAATGAATGATGATGAGTGGCATACTTGCAAGCCAGTAACTAACAGCGTACCCTAGGAGTCAATACTGGGACCAGTCTTTCAAAATCTTCATTAATGGTCTGGATGGTGGGGCAGGGTCTATCCTCCATCAGGCTTGCTGGTAACATCAAACTGGAATGAGTGGCGGTACTCCAGATGGTCATGATCATCCAGAATAACCTCAGTGGGCTGGATAAATGGGCCAGCAATGAACCTCAGGATTTCAACAAAGGGAACTGCAAAATCTTGTACCTGGAGAGAAACACTTCATCACCAGAATATGTTGACAGCTGCCCAGCTTGAAGACAACTTTGCAGAACAGTACTTGGGAGTCCCCAGTAGATGCCAAGCATGAATACGATCCACCAATTTGCCCTGACAGCAAAGAAGTCTAATAGTATAATGGGCTGCATTAGGAAGCATGTTGCAAGAAGTCTGACAGAGTTGATCCTTCCCCTCTACCCTAAGCACTGTTGAGGCCACATCTGGAATATGGTGTCCAGTTCTGGGGTCCCCATAGAAGAGAGATGTAGAATTAATGAAGAGAGTCCAGTGAAGGGCCACTAAGATGATTAAGAGATGAAAGCATCTCTCCCTACGGGTAAATGCTGAGAGCTGGGATTGTTCAGCCTAGAGAAGAGAAGGCTCAGGGGGATCTTCTCCATGCAAATAAATCTGATGGGATTGTGTAAAGGAAACAGCGTATATAGAGTCTGTCTGGAATGGAATTAATTTATGTATCAGATATAACTCTTAAGCCTTAAGGTAGAGAATCTTTTACTTGTAAATTATCTTTATGAAAACATGGGGTTTAGTTACACATCTAAAACTACTTGCATATTCAGAGATTTTTTATGCACTGGTACAACTAACTGAAAATTATATTATTTTTTTATTATCATTTCCAAGACTGGAAAAAACTTTAAAATAAAAAACATAGTGGTTTAAGTACCAAACTACTTGAAGTACCACCAAAGCAAAGGCTTTTTATGCTATGTGCTTTGTTTTTTTTGAGGTTCAATTATGAAACTATATTTTGATTAGTGATTTGCTGTTGATATAATCATTATTTGTCTTTTGGTTGCATTTTCATTTTATGAGCAAAGAATTTTCATTCCTTCAAAATTAAAAAATCACAGATACTTACTGGTATACACAAGCTGAAAACCTTCATCAGTTCCTTCCAGGTCTGAGTTAAATTCCAACCACAAATGATTTGAAGTACTACTTAGTGTCAGGCCTCTTAATGATGCCCCAGTATATGCACCCAGGAGGTGAGCAGTGTTGTCTTTGCCATCATAGATCTGTAAAATAAATGTGAGTTTTATAGTTTTGAATTAAAACAATTATAAATTTGATTTACAAAATAATTCTCTACATTTCCATTAAGAAGGAGATCAGCTTTGCCAAGGGAGTTCTATTGCTAGTCAAACCACAGAACTATCAGATATGTTGTTAGCCTTTCTGAGTTAACTTGACGTAATTGTGCTGATTTTTCAAATGTAATTTAAAATATGCCTGTTAATTTTATTTATTTTTTTTTATAACCACAGAAGTGGGAAGAGGTGCTGTGTCAGCTCAGTGTTTTAAAACTCCTTGTTTTCTCTTTCATTGTCAATATTGTAATGCTAGTCACAACCTATTGGCAAACACCTATTTTGTGTAGCTCCGTCTGCCTCAAGTCAGAGGTGACATAATAAAGGCTCACGTCTACCCAACCTCAGCTTGTTAAATAACTCTGTGATTTATTTTTTTTTTTTTTCATATGTGAAGAGAGGCTTCAAATTTAACTGCAAAGTTAAAGGAAACTAAGAAATAAGACAAAACTGACAACTGCTTCTGTAAGTTTAAAGAGTAATGGAATCTGTATGTAAATTGTAATACAGAACTTTTATTATTTATTTTTCTGCAAGAGCTGTTATTTACCATATAGGAAACAGAAACTTTTACAAGGCTACTAAATATATTAAGTGACCTTTTAATAGTTCTCTACAAATTTCCTGAAAAAATCGGTTGCTTTAAAGAATCACAGGATGCTGCATTACTGAAATGCCTAAAAACTACTAACTATAATTTAACAGCAATTGTTAAGCCAATCACTATGTCCTATAGGATTTACTGAGTGACTTATATAATAACTAAACATCAATAAATGGGTTATAAGAAAAATTTCCCTTGCAAACCAGTAAATTGACTTCTGAACAACTTTCAAAATGCAATATAGGGAAATTCTAAAGCTTTAGTTGAAAACAAATAGATTATAGTCTCCAGTTCAGCATAACATCTAATTCCATTAATATGAAATGTAATAAAAGCCTACATTTGTAAACAGGAATAGAATCCGCAATGAAATCAAGACAGACAACCTATCAATAGTAGTAAGGCAACAAAATAAATGTGCAGGTTGGGCAGAGAAGAGATTCAAAGAAGCCCTGCAGAGAAGGACTTGGGGGTGCTGGTTGAAGAAAAAATGAACATGAGTCGGCAGTGTGTTCTTGCAGCCCAGAAAGCCAACCGTATCCTGGGCTGCATCAAAAGGAACATGGCCAGCAGATCAAGGGAAGTGATCCTGCCCCTCTACTCTGCTTTCGTGAGGCCTCACTTGGAGTATTGCGTGCAGTTCTGGTGCCCTCAACGATAAAATGACATGGAACAGTTGGAAGAAGTTGAGAGGAGGGCCACGAGTATTATCAAGGGACTAGAGTACCTCCTGTATGAAGACAGGCTGAGAAAGTTGGGGCTGTTGAGCCTGGAAAAGAGAAAGCTGCATGGAGAACTCATAGCAGCCTTATAGTATCTGAAGGGGTACTACAGGGATGTTAGGGATGTACTCTTTATGGGGGGGTGTAGTGATAGGAAAAGAGGTAACAGACTCAAGCTTAAACAGGGGAAGTTTAGATTGGTTATGAGGAAAAAATTCTTCAGTCTAAGGGTTATGAGGCACTGGAATGGGTTGCCCAGAGAAGTTGTAAATGCTCCATCACCGGTGGTGTTCAAGGCCAGGCTGGACATAGCCTTGGGTGGCATGGTTTAGTGGGAAGTGCCCCTGACCATAGCAGAGGGGCTAGAACTAGATGATATTAAGGTCCTTTCCAACCGTAACTATTCTATGATTCTATGAAATATCATGATGCCTGCTCCCCATCTGTAAAAATGGCTTATGTAAATTCTATTTTGCAGAAATTTTCATGTCTCATGTAATAACTTTAGTTTTACATTTAATCATAGGTTGAAATGAAAAAAAAAGTCATTTCTAACCTTCTCTAGTGAGCTAATTACACAGCAATTTAAGAAGCACAGCAAAATGACATAATTTCTTGCTTCTAAGGAAGTTTGAAAACTTCCAAGCAAATTTCATGTTTAAATGCCATGTATGGAGTAAAAAAAAAAAAATTGAATGAAAAAAAAAGTACCAGTGATAGCAAGTAAAAATGTATTTTAAACTGTCTGTAATAGTATTAAAATTGATGTCTTAATTTTATGAAAATCTGATTTAAAAGTAAATTGAGATCAGTAATCAAGCCAGAAAAAAAAAGCCAGCAGAAAAAAACAGTTTTAAAATGGACTTTGGTTTTTTTTGGTAACTGTCCATTCCTGAAGAATTACTGCTAACCTCATGACAGACTTAAAGAAAACCCAGATTGAATTTGATGCTCTTTCTTCTAATCTCTCCAAGCTGCTTATAGCTAATAACACACAAGGATTCCAGATTTATTTTATTTTTATACACTGCACAATAGTAATACATTTCTTGCTATGTGCATCACTAATAATTAGCCAAAGAAAGTTATTGTAAGTTATACCAATTATTCGCAATGTACTCCTCAGGACTTCATGATACAAATTTTCTTCATGTTAGAATTTTCCCACAAATACTTTATTGACAGTTTCATTAACTGTACTACTATATCAAACTTTTCACGCTAACATACTAATTACTCTCCAGACACTGATTCTACTTTATTAGCTAAATAGCTGTCTCTCTGTATAATACTTCTAAGCCTTTATCATTTCTATGGAGGAACAAAATTTATTTTTCAGAAACTCTATGGTTCTTTGAAGAAAACTGTGTTTAGTTGAGGGAGAGATGTGATTCATTTGAACATGAAACTGAATTTTTTTTTTTTTTTGGTTGCTGGCCTTCAAATAGTCCAAGCAATATATAACCCTTTTCTTGAGACAATTGGTTCTTCTCCCTTAGGACAATCAATGGATGCATGTTTGGTAGCATAATTCTCAATTTAAGTCACATTGTCTCTTTTGTGCTTCATTTAATGAGAAACATTATACAATAGATACTTCCAGTTGTAATTTAAATTATACAGTTAAGTTGCAAAGAAAGTGGTAACAGCCTACGTTCTCTTTTGTGATTTGCAGAACTAACATTGTTTTCCTTCCTGAGGTAGGTGGGAGTTTTGCTAAAGATTGTGTATGAGGTAGTAATTCAGCTTCAGAATGTGATTCAGAAGACAAGATGGTATGTGAATTAAGGTAGCATTATTATCTTATTTTGAATATAGGAACATTCTTTCTCCTGGGCCTTGTCAGCACATCTGCATTTATGTCACCTGAGTGCTAAATGCATGACCAGGAATAATCATTATGGAAATACTATTTGGTTGGATGCATCCTGCCTTCGAGTTATCCTGTAGCATTAGAGCAAAGATAATTGATTTGTGATGTAGTGCTTGAATATGTCAGTGACAAACTATTCAGAAAACATAAGTTCATATTTATGAGCTATTTAAAGAGCTGATCTGTTAAATGATTAATTCACAAAGACGAGCAAGGGCACAAAAAATTGTGCTAATGGCTTCACATCACAGTCACACTTTGAAATGTTATAGGGAAGGATGCTAAGAAAGAACACTGTTTACATAAATATGATTTGAGCTGAGAGATGCAATGCTTAATTTGGGGAGAAAGCGTTATGTTTGCATTTACAGTAAGAGAATAAAGAAATCTTCCTAAGCTTTTGAGGGACTCTATTGTCAAGAAATTTAAAATGGAAATTTTCAAATAACATATTTAACTCCATAAATTTTAGCAAGGGAATAGCATAAAGTGAATGTCTTAAATTTGTGTATTTTAATCAAACTATTTTTGATATTTGCCACTGAAACATAAAAGGCATATGGATATGAAGATCTGAGCCTTTATAACGAAAAGAAATAACATAAAATCAGAAGCTCAGAGCTGAGGCTGTCAACACCCTGTCAAATGTATCATTTATATCGCATGCAAGTAGGAGCACCAATAAAAAGAGAGAAAAGGGCCCATATGTTTGGGGCTTTTTTTTTTGTCCCCTACGTTTATTATCTATTTATCACTTACGTTTTCAGGATGATATTGCTAAATTATTATGATGGCAAGTGTGGAGATTCATAAGAAACAAATTATCAAAAAACCCAAACATTACCTCACCTCAAAGACTTCACGCAAAACCCTTCAAAAATTGAATCCTTTGCACACCTTTCAAAGCTAGCCCACAGGTGAGTCAGCAAAGGCAGTAAAACTAAACCCTCCATATTCTGCAGGAGCAGAGCGCTGAGCCAAATGCAGGTAAAGGAGACTCTTAATGTCAGTTCCATTTGGTTTAGTGACACACTGTTACCTGCCTGTTACTGCACTGATTGTTTAAGCAGAAGAAAAAAGATTGCTTCATTAAAGTACAGAAAATAATTATTAAATCCATTTTTTTTCCATGCAAGTACAATCTCATCTGGCACATCAGCACTCACTGTACATACTGTCAAGCACACAGCCTACTACAAAAGGAAAAAAAATCCCTGCAAACAACTGCTCTGTTGTTCTCTTTTCATACTTGGTGATCCCTTCTCTTATTTTAGGTTCACTTACAGAATCTGCCTGCAGATTTTTGAGGGGCATTGATTTGTTTTTTAACATGGACAGAAAACTTCTCATTAATTATTACCATGCATAGGTACTATTTATTTCTATTGAAATCTACAGAAAATAAACAATCATATTCAAACTTCAATTTCAGTAAAATATGCCTTTTCCCCAGTAAATTAGTAAAGTATACTAAGAGATCTTTGACATAAAAGAGTACATACTATATTCAACTAATTTCAACACAAATTGTTTTCACCACTTACAATGAACTATTTAGGCAAACAGAAGAATGACATCTCTGTTCTTTTCCCCTAAAATCTAAAGGGTTTGCTAACAGCTAGCAGAGACTACAGATTTTACAAGCAAAACTGGTGGATAAAGATAAAAGCAGGGGAAAAAGGCAAATAGAAATGTTCTCATACTTTGGAAACCATGTATTCTTTCCCTCTGCTTCCCGCATATGCAGTTTACTCTAAAAATGTCGAATTTTGAAAACAGCACAGAAACTCAGTTATCAGTACAATTACAAAGGAGGCAACTGTCATCCTGTTTCCAATTAAATGGACAAGCATATAGTGTCTGTAGAGATCTTAAATTCTTCATATGTATTCATGAAACTTTCATGATTATTAATACAAGATGTGAGACTATCAAGAGTAGGATAAAGCCCTACACAGATAAAAATGAGAGACATATATTTCTCTTAATTTCCAATAAAAATAACAGCCAAAACCCCGACCTGCAACACTAGTGTCTGTAGCTAGAGTAGTTACATCAAAAAGAGAAAAAGAGAATTGCATGCTAAATGAAGCAAATGAAAAACAAATTACATGTTCTGAAATCTCTCTTTTATACCAGTTCAGAATTGACAAATGGGAGCTCCTCCTTCTCTGCCTGGGGAGTAACAATAAGGGTGGTGATTTATTTGTGCTAAATATGTTGTTTGCTTCTAATGCTGTATTCTCAATCCAGCTGTTTCATTGTTTCAGTCACGGTGCTTGTCAGGTACAAATCTGATCCATGATCACTTAATTCATGCGGTAAGTAGCAGACCCCATGACTTAACAGTGTAGAAAAAGTTTAGTAGAATATTCATTCTATTTAGACTTTGGATGGGATTTTATCTACATATCACTGGCAGCCTAAAATAGTAGCTGATAAAGTAAGAAAAAGTTCATGATTAACTTCTTTGACACTTTCATCTATCATAATTGAAGAACAGAGATGCATCATCCATTAAGTGTCTAGCTCAAAACCTGAGCTTTAACTATGAAATATTCTGAGGTAGCTTTATTTGTGTTTGGAGAAAGGAAGTTCTTTCAGGAAGTTTTTGTAGAAGCATTTCTGTTTCTGAATAGTGAATTCCTTACACTCCCTACCTCACAGTTAAAAAAAAAAAAACAAAAAACAAAAAAACCCCAATGGTGTATTCACAATGCATCATTTAGCTGTTTGCTGTAAGACTGGATGATTTTTTTTTTTACCTTAACCTCTTTCCATTGCCATTTTTCATATCAGAAAACTTAATTTTTTACTTACTCAGAAACTTCTTAGAGTTTTTTCAAGGCATTAATGCTTATATCCATTCACAAAGTAGTGATCCATACTAGACAAGCTTAACACTGCTGACTATTACTGACGCATTAAAGCATAAATGTAGTGTCCTACTCCTGTAGACAAAAGTGTATTCTCCACAGTAAGCAAAATAGGCAACTTAGGCAACATTTTCCTTTTTTTTTTTTTTTTTTTTATTTTAGTTACTGGTTCTACAAAAATAAAAGGAAATTTCTTTATTATTATCTTCAAAGATATTTTGCTGGGATTAATTTAAATAAATCTAAAAGAATATGAAAAAAAAAAAAAAATGAAGAACCAAGACTGCTTTCCTGATCTTGAAGATATTAATGACAAATACTAGGCATATTCCCAAGTCAGCCACATACTAAATCTTCCACTGATTGTTTCTTCAGCTCCTGGAGATGAGAAACAACCAATAATAATTGGGAACAACAAACAACTTCAGAACTGGTTCCATGAGGTAAGTTATGGAATGTGTAACTGCTGCTTTCTGTTTTCTGAAAAAACTCCTTTATCAAATAAACACCTGAATAAAAAATCAGATGGTGTTGAGACAATCTGCAATAAGAGTGTCATCAGAGGGAAGATGCAAGGGTTTGACAGGATATCATTCCTTCCCACAATATTAAAGATCGAGTGCCTCTCTCTTCCCAAAATATCAGAAAAAAAAAGTGATAAGCATACTAAATAATATTTGTGGTAGGGTTTTTCTTTAATAGAGTGGGAGGAACTCCAGTTCATTATTATAACTCAAGGCTGTTGAACTGAAAAACAGTCTAATTACTAGATGTTTCTTCCATTTAATAGAACATATCTACAAAACACAGCAAATATTTCCGCTACTGACATTTACAGCTGAGTGGTGGCCTTCCTCCATCTATAATTAATTTGGCATTCCTCTTAGTTAATATTTTCTAGTCAAACATCTGTAGTGCATATGGTTGGAATGACAACTGAGAAATCTTAAGTGCACATATCTTTTCAAAATTGAATGTTCATTAAATGATTAATGAAGAAAAAAGTGTTGTTTTTATTCGTGTTCATCCACATTTATAAAATACTTATTTTCCTCTGTACAGCGCTATGACTTTCAAACTAAGGTAATAGATTTGAATGGTTTCAGCCTAAAAAGTCTTGAGGAAATGCAGCCATATACTTTCATTGAATGGGCATAAAAATTGTGGACAGAAATATGAGGGTAATGGTTTGGGTGGATAAGGATTCAAGTTCATATGTAACACCTGAGTTTAAATCTTATGCTGATGTTGGTTGATTTAAAGATCTTACCATAACTTCAATAATTCTTCTGCTTCACTAAGAAATTCCAAACCTGTTAAAATTACCTACTTGCATACATCATCTGGACATTTTTAACGGAGACTTGAATAAAAGCGGGTTTTGTTTGGGGTTTTCTGACATTCTATTTATATGTTAATAAATACTACACATCTTTCAAATTGAAGCTTTCTGCATGTTTTTATGTAAATATCAAAAGGCATCCAGTTGATTCTGAAGTCAGTGGTTAAGCCAAAATAAACATACTTGTGTGTGCTGGGCATCTATTAGCCTTTGGTTTATTTTGGCTTGTGTTTTTATTTAAGAAGAAAGCAATATCTGGTTTTATTTAAAACTACTTTTTTTTTCTTGTTGCCTGTTTTTATTTTATATTGGTTGCTTAGGTCTGCTTATGTTTAAGGTGTAAGTAATCCCTTCTTAGAAGTGCTTTTGTCTGACAACTGACAGAATTCGTAACCTGATGCTCAGATGGTTAAAGTTACATGAGTTTAACAGTCTGAATCATAGTTTTTTCATGCAAATACATCTTTCTGTAGTCGTTCATTTTAACAACTGGCACACTATGGCGGAAAAAAATTTTCTTTAAATCAAACATGATTGGCAGACTACAACTTGTTCCTTTGATTTCTCGGAGGCATGTTTAATTGAGTATTTTTAAAAATTACACAATTATTCAATATCTTGTATTAATATCTTATTGCATTTAGTGCTAAAAAATAGCCACCATGATCATCATCAGCTTTAAATATGTAGTTTGCAAAGCAATATGTGTCTCTGGAAATGTGCATTTTGGGGAATACAGCAATAAAAGCTATGAACAAATCAAAGTAAATGCTATTGAATTTATGGAGTGAAATTGCTCTATAAAAGTTTGGAAGGTTCTAGTTTCCTGTTTTTCCTTTGTGTATTTAATGCAAAAAATTCTTTTCGCATAGAATCATAGAATAGTTAGGGTTGGAAAGGACCTTAACATCATCTAGTTCCAACCACCCTGCTATGGGCAGGGACACCTCCCACTAAACCATGCCACCCAAGGCTATGCCCAACCCATTCCACTGCCTCACCATATAATTGCTGTGATTATAATTTTGCAGGAGATGCTATGTACTGCACAACATTAGAGTCATTTAAAGCATAAAACTCACATATAAAATGCAGTACATAGACTGTGTATTAAAATAAGCTTCTGGCTGTAGCATTTATTATCTTTATATCACATAGCTCAAGTTATGAAGATACTGAGGAAGAAAACAATTTACAAAAGTTGTAACTGATGAACATTTAGCACTAAGAATAGAATAAAAATACATATTAAGACAATGTTTGGTTTACAGTTTCAATCTCTTTTGATTATATGTAGTCAAGAAAATACATTTTAAGAAGCAGATTACAGAAACACCTCAGGGTGCCTGATTTTCAAATGGAACTAGTTCAGATACATATTTTCCAAGGAATCTTTAATATAAACTTAAATGATACTCTACTATCACAGACATACACTTAAATGATATGAGGAACTACAAGTGTAGCACTAAGTTACATGATTACATACCTTAAGAACATCTCCTTGGGCTAAATGAAATGTTCTGGCAGAAATATTGATTCCTTTCCCTGCTTGTACCTGGATGCTATAAATACATTCATGGTTGTTCTCATAATTAAGAGGATAATTTGGGGACAGTAAGATTCCTTCATTATTTGTCGTAGAAGCTCCACATTCAGCTGTAATCAAAAGAAAATGTTAAGGTATATTTTAGTAAAAATCATAAATAGTTTTAGTAATGGATATGATGTGAATGTTAATGAAACCTAGTCCAACATTATTGATGTTTCTTGATATCTAGAATCTAGTTCTAAATATATATTCATGAAAATGATTGAAGGCTACTATAATATTTCTGAACTGCAGCACTCTAGCAGAAATTTGTTAAATAATGAGACTTTTAATTATATTAATGGCATTTTCCAGAATCATAATGTTTTATAGGATCTTTGTTGGATATTGTTTGGGAGGAAATACACTTGCTTTTATTTCTTCAACACAGATATTCATGAAAGTGCAGAGTTTACATAAAAATAAAAGTACTCTAGAAATCTAGATGTGTATTTATATATACATGAACATGTATAAGTATGCATGCATGCAGATATATACATTTTCACACAGATTCGTGAAAAAGAATTTTTCTCTATTACTAACTTGCTAAAACATAGTCAATAGTATTAATTTCAGTAGAAAAAAGTTATGTTTTATCTCCCAGCTAAACAGCAACAACAGAAGATTTCATTAATAAACAACTACAAAAATAGTAGCACAAAAAACCCATAAAATCTTGTAGAAGTGCTACATTAAGCATTAATACCTAACTTTCACTTACTATCATATTTTGGACTACTCACATAATTTCAATTTATATTTTTTTAGCAATGAGGCATTTTAAATTTACATGGACAAACTATAACAGTTTTTTCCTTCCCTTTTATTTTCCTTGTTAAATGTGAATTAACTGTAACACTAAATTTTCTGGCTTATATTGGTTTCAGGATCACGTCAATATTCTTGCCACTCATTTTACCAGTCTTATGAGAATATATCCATTTATTTTAACCTGGGAAATTCATTGGTTTATAATTTAACAGAATAATTAAAAGCATTGTTCAAAACTATGCAATACACTGATTGATTTGAAAAGATATTTAAGCAATCTATGGTATCTATTTTAAGAACTGTTGTTATTTATTAACATTATTACAATTCCCTCAGCAGACTTTTTTGAGTGAAATCAAGATACTGAAATATATACTATGTATATGAAAACCATATATTATGAAAAAAATTCATTGATGAACTATTTATTCTGTATGTAACTAACCCAAATATTATTCAGAGCCAAACCAGGCACAGATTAAAGTAGGAGAAACGCTTGAAGACTGTTTATTTCAAAAGTGATACAGAACAACTACTTGGGTGTCATCATTTTTCTTAGAGCAGCTGGACACACATTATCTAGGCAGAAGTGGAAAGCCTTCTAGTTCACGGGTTCATGTCTATCCTTTTATTTCATTCTCAAATAAATAGATATTTGCTATTCTCAATGTGCATAGGTCAGTCTGAATTACAGCACATACAACCTGATGTAGAGAAAGGCGTCCCTGCCCATGGCAGGGGGATGGAGTAGATTACTTTCAAAGTTCCCTTCCAACCTAAATTGCTCTGTGACTCTATGTATTATGTCAACGTTGTGTTAGTAGACAAGTAAGCAAGTTTAGTAACAGTAGTCTTGAAAACCACATCATAGTAGAATTTCTCTCATGGCATTCCGTTACATAATTACAGTTCCATGGAAGCATACGCCACAGCTTAGAAAAGTAGCTTCTTCTCTTGGGCTTCTCAGAAATCCTCACAAAATTAAGTGATCTGCTTTCTCTACTTCCCTCTTGTCCTCTTGTTACTGCAAATTATGTTTTTACATGAAAAACAAAAAACCAAAAAACAACAATACGCAGCAACAACTACCCCCCCCCCAAAAAAAAAAAAAGAAGCTAATAAAAACCACCTCAGTAAACAAATGGAAAGCCCCAATCACAAAATGCCAAACAAACACAAAAAGGCCCAATTCTGAGTGAGTGCTGAATAAAAAAGGGAAGTGCTGAATTAAATTAGAGAGGCTACGGATGTATAACTTCGGTCCAAGTGCATCCTGGGCTGCATCAGAAGGAGTGTGACCAGCAGAAATGAGGGAGGTGATCCTGCCCCTCTACACTGCTCTCGTGAGGCCTCACTTGGAGTATCGTGTGCAGTTCTGGTGTCCTCAACATAAAAAGGACATGGAAGTGTTGGAAGAAGTCCAGAGGAGGGCCACAAGGATG
>JASSUY010029488.1:0-93843 GCA_032466535.1 Forpus xanthops
ACTGTAAGGGTGGTGAGGCACTGGAATGGGTTGCCCAGGGAAGTTGTGAATGCTCCATCACTGGCTGTGTTCAAGGCGGGGTTGGACACAGCCTTGGGTGGCATGGTTTAGTGGGAGGTGTCCCTGCTCATGGCAGGGGGCTTGGAGCTAGAAGATCTTGAGGTCCTTTCCAACCCTAACTATTCTATGATTCTAGGATTCTATGATTTTAGCTGTATCCAGTTCTGCATTTTGTTGTGTTACAATGTACTTCTAGTGCTCTTGGAATAATTTATGTTTTTACTTTCTTCTCTTGGTCTGGTCTATGTTGAAGATGTTTAGAGAGGACTGAAAATAAAAAAATTGGGTCTGAATGGACTGGCTATAAAGGGAGGCATTCACTATAACTGATTGGAAAGAATAGATAATAAATCTGCAGAAGGAAAGATGGTAGGAAGTTAGAGATGTCACAATGAGTTTTGAGTAGGAAAAATGACTGAGACAGGAGAAACTAATGCAGATCAGAAAGGCTTTTCATAGAGAGTTCTCCTTTGCTGCCAGTCACTCATATGGAAGAAGCTCCAGCAATGTACCACTTACGTCTTTAAGGCATAACATGCATTTTGTGGATTAACATGCAGTGAGGAGCAGTTGTGCACCAGGAGAGATGAACAACATGATGCACAGACCATTTTCCACCACTCTGTAGTTTGCATTAGCATTTGCTTCTATGAATAGGTTATGGCTGTTTTTTCTTTTTACTTTTGAAAGATGCTGTTATGACTTTGTATGAGAGGCTGTGCTCAAGTGAGACCCTTAGAACTGGTCCAGATATAGCAGCGCATGAGGAGGAAAGTGTGCCTCGCAGCAGACCTTTGCCCAGACAAAGCTTGAGAGGCTTTACGAATTGCACAGCTGCAAAGAGTTATGGGTATTTGTTATCCCTTGGTATCCTGACCATGTAAAACCTAATTCTTCTGGCCTTTAGAGGTTGCCAAGAGGGAAATGGCTTGGTAATTAGACTTGAAGGTGATGAATGAACATGGGTCTGTGTAAATGCAGTGCAGACAGTCTGTTTGCTGAACTCAGAAAAATCTCTGTGCTTTGGAAATGGGACATTGTTTATGTAAGTAGGATTTTTAGAATTTTTGGGCAGGAGACATATTTGTTCCTTTTCTTGTTTTTCACAAGCAAAGCATTTCCCCTTTAACTGCAAATCTTTGTAATGTAAGATGGAAAATGTTGTAGAGTGATGTGAAAGACACTGATAAATTCTATTTTCAAGGCAGGGAGTGGGGGGGGGGGGGGAGGGGAGGGGAAAGGGGCAAAATTAAGTACCGTGCATTTGAGTTGCAGAGACCAAAACAAGTTGATAGATGAATAGCCCTAACCTTTTTAGAGTGCGGGTAGAAATGACAAAATAAAGGGACTTTGATTCCAATAACCCAAAATTACAATAGGATGGTGTTATCTTGTATATTGGGGAGAATAGATACATTCCTAAGCTACAGTTTAAAATGCTCAGACCCTCTGAAAGATGTACTGTTTTCATTTTAGGTATTTAAATATTTGCAGTCTTAACTGTTAAGGCCTTCAGGCTTCTAAATGAAGCTGTGAAGAACAGCACCCTCTCTACTGGGCCACCTCAGCCTTCAACAGGGGCTGTGATAAATCTTCCAGTTTTAAACCAAGCTGTCTGTCTTTCTGGAATATTTTAGCACATATATTGTACACTTTAGCATATACTACACAGTGCACCTGAACATACCATTGCATTTTCAAATCTGTGCAAATTCCGTGGTGTAATCTGCAGCCTCTGTCATGAAGGAAGTCACTGTATTGAATTTTATCAATTAAATTAGGGGCTGGAACCTGCAGGTATGAAGTGACATTAGGTAGGATAGAAAACCTATGGGGCAGAAAACCACCTTGCACAGGGTAAATTATTAGTGGTAGAGCTGGAGAGGTATTGTCACCCTACTATCACTCATGCTAAGGCTAAAGAATACACAGAAGAAATGGAGTTTCCCTGTGTTATGCTTGCATTGTGCGGGACCCAATTCTAGCAGCTGGCTCAGTTAGGCAAGAAGCTTTGTGTTTCTGGCTTCTGTTGGCACTAGTTGTCCCTGCATGGGAGAACATCAGCTTGATTCCCTGCAATATCTGAGTTGTGTTTTTATATGATAGAGAGTTGAGGCATTCAAAACTCTTGTGACTGTTATCTGAATTCTTCAAAGTTCTGGAATTTGGTATCCAAATACAAATGATATCTGGGAAAAGAGCTGCATATCCGGTGCCAGCTTTCTATTTTAAGCCTAGCAAAGAGTGGTGAAAAAGTAAGGTTTTGAAACAATTTAATCATACAGTAAAGCTTGTAATTTGCTTTGGATTAGCAATTTTAATAAATAGCATTACCCATAAATTGTGTGCATATATGATAAATATTTGCAATCCTTTAATTTTCAAACTTGTTCTTGCTTTTTGTCTAGCAAGAATCCTTTATCACATTTTGTTTTAAATTTGTGTTTCTTCCTTCTTGTTTAAAAAAACCCAACAATTATTTGTAACTTTGCAGGTCTGTATTATAATTTGGACATTTGAAATCAGTGGGGACTTTCATTGACATCAGTGGAAGCTGGACTGGAAGTGTAAACCCTTTTCTTGAAGTTATTCAAGTGCATGGATAAATGCACGTGGTTTAGAGGAATTAATCAAGTCAGTTAACATAGGTAGGCATGTTCTCCAGTGCTTGGGAGTGCTGTGGCAAAATTGACCTGCAGCAGGATGCTTGAGCCAAAGACATGAATTTGAGCTTCTGCCTGGATTCCTGCCAGAGGTCTAGTTGAAACAGATTCCAGGGTTGGAGCAGTCAGAAGTAAGCATACATGGTGACCAGTTCCCAGGGTGGCAGTTGGCTGTAGAAAAAGGTTAGCTTACCCACACTAAATGGGCCCAAGCAGGCTACAGCTGCCTATGTGGTTATATTTTATTTATTTCCATTTATGTATTTATTTATTTTCATTCAGATTAAATGCAAGGGAAATGTAATTGTAACTAAAACCTACACATGAAACATATTCCAGATGAAAGTGTACTACTTATACTTAAATGTTATTATAATGAAATGAAATCCAGTACAGTTACTAGTTACTGCTATGGCTGCAATAATTCCAACTGGAACTGTACTTGCTTCCCAGGTAGACATGATTGATGACAGTTTTCAACTTGATTAACTTCCAAGAATGCACAGAGGAGAAGCACTGAGGAAAACAGAAAGAAAGGAAATGGGAAATTTACTGTGCAGCGGGTGTGTGTGTGTGCATGTGCCTGTGCCTCTGTGTGTGTGTTTGAGGGTTTTTTTTTGGTTTTCTGGTTTATTTTTCTTTATTTGTTTAGAGGCAATGCCAGTGTTTTTACAGAATAGGAGAAGAGAACCCTTGCTGTTAGCATCCTTCCTGTTTCAGCTAGGCATGCCAGGGCCAGTTGAAGGCCAGGTCTAATGTCTGTCTTTTATGGACATGTGTCTGGAATGAGTTGCAGGGAGATGGAAATGGGTGATGGATTGTGACCTAGACACTTAAGGATTTGAAGATGTGCTTAGGGAAAGCCCTCTGGAAAAAAGCTTGTTGATTCCAACAGTTAGTGGGAGATGTCCCTGCCCATGACAGGGGTGTTGGAACTAGATGATCTTAAGGTCCTTTTGAACCCTAACTATTCTATGGTTCTACGATTCTACTGGGCAGAATACCCCACTGGTAGAGTTTTTGAGTGAAATTCAGTATCTAAGAAGTTGCTGCAATTATTATTTTTCTGGCATTGCTATTGGAGTAGATTGTTGTGAGCTTTTTTTCTAATGCTGTGGAAAGCCTTGAACTGCCAAAGCTATATTTCACCAGTGTTTGTGAGGGAAGGAAGTAAAACAGTGTGACAGTTTATTGCGATCACAGCAGCCGAACTGAAAAGACAGACTTGGCGGGTGCTCCTTGCTGTCAGGTTACCCCTACAGCACCCTGAAAAAAATATCAGACTTAATAAAAATCCTTCAAGCTGTGCGAGTGAGGTGACTCTCACATGGAAGTGTGCTGGTGGGGGTCCTGAGTATTTCAGGAACCTTTCACTTCCATAGTTTGTGAGGAAGTGGAGAGCCCTGCCAGAAAGTTCTATTTCAAAGTAAAATAATTTTTTTATGCCAACCATTTTTTGTCATGTCAGTGAGTTTTATATTTGCTTTGATACGAAATTCTTTCCAGGGATTCCAGTAAGAGAAGGATTTGAGATGATAGCACATCCACAAGTGTTTTTGAATCTTTTAAATTTTGATTATGATTGCGATTCTGTTCTCTGGAGGAAAAAAAAAATAAAAACATCTTTCATCTGTATGTAAATCTTGCTTTATAGGACATTTTGGAAAAGAAGCTGGCCTGTACTCCGTTCTCACAAAACCTGTGTTACAGTTTTCGACTGTGTGGCAATTAATCCCTCTCCAGTAATTTATCCAGGATATTTCTCCTGAGGTCTGCCTCTTTGACCTCACGGATCTGCCTGAGGTAGGGCCATCTGTGCAGAAATGGGGCTTTTCAGGACAGGGGCCCTACCAGACTTCCTTCTGGTTTTGTAGCTTCACAGTTGCTGTGAATTTTAGAGTGCTCAAATGTTATTGTGTGACTGTTTTGTCAATTTCCGCATCTATAGTTTAGCAACATAACTAAATTAAGGTCCTGATTCTGAAGCAAAGGTGCTCAGACAGGCCTCAGTGCCTGTCTGAGTAGTGGGAAGGAGAGTCAATGGTTCTCCTTAACAGGATTTAAATGGTGGTTGAGATGAAAATGCATTTTCCAATGAAAATGACATCTGGTGTTGTGAAAAAAACATTAATTCCATTGGCTTTGGAAGTGTTCTAGGCTGTCAGATGATGCAAGTGTATGTTTGCTTTAGCTCAGTGGTGATGCTTACCAAATTTCATCATGAGGTGAAACCATAATGAGTATATTTTCAGACTGTTTTTAGGTTTCAAATGTTAAAAAAATCTTTTAGATAAGGAGGATAGAAAAAGAAGGTAAACAATTACAAGTGCTTGAAAGAAGACAGTTACTGTCAAACAAACAAACAAAAAAAAGCCTGTAGCAAGAAGGGTAACAGATTTAAATCCAGTGATTTTATACATCTGGTTATGTCCAGAAACAAAATCTCCTTGGCTTGAAGAACTGTATAAACTAGGGAACTGTATATATTCCATGATGCAGTAATAGAATCAGGCTGCAGTTCCTTTTTAAATGCTCAGGAAGATGTATGACAGTGGCTTAAGGTGTCTAAGGGGATGTGTCAGTGCCCACTGAGATCTGAATCCTGCTGGTTAGAACAGTCTTTGGATAAGGCCAAAGGAGATAAGAAAGTGTTCTGTGTAGTGCTGTCACTTGCTACATTGAATTTGGAGCTGGGGCTCATGATTGCTCAGTTCCTTCAGACAAGGCCAGAGTTAATTCTGATTAATTATGAGGCTTTGATACACTGTAAAAGTGGTTTATTCTGTCAAAATGTGTTTTGAAAGTACCTTTAGCTAAAATAAAATACCAAGAACAGATTTTAGTTTTCATAATCACCTTCAGTACTTGTTTTAATCCATGGATAGTCTTACCCAACAGGCTTGTGCCATTCAGGAAGTTTCTCTGATGGTCAAGTGAAGTGCCCGAGCAGGAGCACATATGTGCTTGGGCTGAGACTGGTGGGACACTTGAAGGATTAGCTGAAATATCACATACAGGAGGACATCTGGATCTAACTGATGTAATAAACTAGTAGACATAGACTTTTTTTGCCTTTAAAACTCTTTCATTGAGGGTTAGCAAAAAGATTAACACATAGTCTACAGACTGATGTATTTCAGTAGGGCAACATAAGAGATGACTCAAAATTCTCATGCTTTTACAGAGCAACCAGATTCCTTTTTGCTCACACATTTTTTATTTTGAAGTTCAAGCTATTTCTGGTTAAGGGCACAACTTTTGCATATGTGCACCTGTGCACACATCGCCCTGCATGGATTGTGTGAGGGGCTTAATTCTGACTGCCTGGATTTGCAGGCGGTGTGCGACAGGAAATTAGATTGTACCAGGACGTGCCTTTTGAGGACTATTTCCCTGCAGTTGTGATGATGACATCAATGTGCGGAGGTCAGGTGGTGGTGGTGGTGATGGGGAAAACACAGCCCCTTAGCTGGAAGTTGTTTTTGGCAGGGCCTCCGTGGGACTGGAGGGTTAATCATAATTTGTTTCTCTGGCTGCCGTTTGTGTCAAAAGTCCTGGCAGCTTTAATGAATGTTGCCTGTGTTAATTTGAAATCCTTGCTGGGAAAACATGGGAAAATGGAAAAACGCATACTTGTGTGTCACCCTTCAGATTAACAGCTTGGGCAGCACTAGGGGTCTCAGAGTGCATGGTGCAGCTCTGAGCAGCTGCCAAAGGGATCTCTTGCTGTAAACCTGTGCCTGCCTGTGAGTTTTATAGGGTATCCTGTTCAGCCAAAAGCTAATTTGCTGTAAACTCTGAGCTAAAAATGGTGTATCATATGACAGCTTAGTGAATGATGTAAATAAAAGCGGTGAAATTGGAAATTCCTGGTGTCATAGGTCCCAGGCACCTCTTCGTTTGGTACTATTTGTGTTACTGATATTTTTGCATGGCTGGTTTTAAAACTTTTTCCCTCCACTTTTAGCAGTGAATAATAAATACCCAATGTCTCTTGGTATCTCCCTTCATTGTTTGAGCCTTATGATGCCATCAGTGTTTGCTTAACTACAATTTTCTGATTATTTGCTTCCTAATTGCATGGAAGTCCTTGCAATGTACATTCTTCTGTAACAGTATGGGTTTTCTTTAGAATATGCATTAATTTTATCTTTTTTTTTCAGTCTGAAGCTTGTAAGAGAAATGTTTATATGGGGGAAAGATGAGATGTAATATCTGTTCTAGCTATCTCTCTTTAGAACCAAATATTTTTTCCTTTTCCCCTGAAGTCCTCTAGTGTCAGTTTCAGTTCATCTCGTTTTTTCCTTTGCTTAGCTTTTTCTTGTGTGCAGTCTGTTGGGTATAAAGTTGAGTAAACGTGAAACTTAAGCAAAATGGGAGGCCTGAATTGATACTGAGGTGAGCTTAGGTTACAAAGGTGATTGTAATTTCCTCTAAGCTGTGTCCTTCAAAAAGCATTTACTATCCTTGTCTAACACCTGAAGTGTTTTATCATGTTCAACCCTCTATAAGTCCATGGGACGGTGACCCATGGGGGTGTTAGAAATACTGTAATATCACCTGGGAATTTCTGACATGGCTGCAGCAAACCAAAAAGCTGACAATTATCTAACCCCAGTCCCTTCTCAAATATATCTTAGCAACCTAAATATTCTGCATTTCAAAGATGCTTTCCAGACTACGTCTGATAAGTTAACTGTTTTGCACTGGAAAATTATAGAACCAGGTGTTGAACGGGACAGGAAGAGAATTCCTTTGGAGAACATCTGTACAGGGACCGCAGAATTGTTACTGTTGGTTTGACTTTGAGACATTTGGGAAGCACTTTGGTTGCAGGCAGGCTGGTAATGAATGGCAGTGCTGCAGCAATACATGTGTGTAATAACAATGCAACTATCTGTGAGTATTCTCTATCTGCTGGAAATAATTGGAGTGCTTGTCTTTTAAAATCTAGTATTCCTTCTTGCAAACCAGTGTTTAGGTTTCTGGATAATGCAAAGAAACATGTATGTATCATTTGTGTAGTGCCTCTGCCAACATATGAGTGTATACAGTTACCTGTGTGTGGTCCTAGTATCTCCTAGGTCTAGTGTCCTTTGAAAACCAAAAAATTATATGATGGGTGATCACCTATGTTTTTTTTTAATAACATTTCAGAAATAAAACTTCTTTATGAAGAATTAGAACAATGTTGTAAAGAACACAACTGCTCATGAGATGTATTGTTTATCATAGCATAAGTGCTTGTTCTCTTGCTTTATGAAATGTCTTCTTTTTCCATGTTCTTTGTTCTATGTGTGAATATGTGCAGACACACATATATGTATGTGTGCACATATTTATATGTACTAAAGAATTGTCTAGGAACAAGGTGGCACATCATTTGCTTATTCTTTTTAAATATTAGAAGCTTTAGTGAAAACAATAGAGTTTATTTCTAGAATGCTTTTTGTTACATATAGTTAAGCAATTTGAGTGAATCTTTCATAAATTTTAAGGTTGCCAGAGTTGCTTCCAAATTAAAAAAAACAAACAAACAAAAAACCAACAAACCAAAACACTAAAATAGTTATGCTTCTTCTGTTTAGGGTTTTCATATCGTGGAGATTTCAAAATTGGATTTTTCTATTTCTCAGTCTTGTTTTTTTCTTCTCTTGGTATCTGTAGAATCAGCTGAGTTAAAGGGCTGACAATGCTATTAGGAGGCACTTGAATTATTCTCATTTGATGGGGAGAACTTAGCATGTAGAGCAACTCTGAAAAACACATAACTGCCTAATTTTTATACTACATAGGGTGATGTCAGCACTCCCTTGGATGGTGCTAAAAACAGTTAAGCTAAGTTTGTCTAATAAGGAAATTCAATTATCTTAGAAATATTTATTCCAGACATCCACATTGCATTAAACTCTTTATAACCTACATAGCAGGTAGGAAGTAAGAAATCTTAAGTTGCTTTGCTGAATACCAAGAACTCCTTTGAAGGTCTAATTCTGCAGTTTGCTTTTACTCACTTCACATGGCTAATACGGTTTCAGGGAGTGAAGGTGAAAATAAGAACCAGAAGGAATGCAGATAAAGAGATGGATCACTGTAAATTGAAAAGAACAGGATGTTCTTTCCTTTCTCCAGTTTTCTAGGAAGGGAAAGCTAATGCTAGGACTCTTTTTTTTCTTTTTTTTTAAATCAGCTCTTCAGGTGCTGGAAATGTAGCAGACCGTGTCTTGGCTCAGTTGCTAACGGAAATGGATGGGATAGAACAGCTGAAGGATGTGACAATTTTGGCAGCTACAAACAGACCGGATATGATAGACAAGGTACGAACAGACACACTGTCATATATCCTGTTCTCTAGAGAAGACCAGATTTTGCTGTAATTCCCTTCTCTGTTTCTCTGCAAGCTGTTGCCTAGTCAATTTAGTGATTGGAAGTTTTCCAGTGAAGGAAAGGCAAAAGCAAAGATTGTCCCTCAGATTTTTTTCTTCTCTACAGAATATTTAATGGAAACAAAATGTTTTGTGATAGCCTTAAGTATCTTTTTCCTAGAAGAAATTTTTCTTAAACTCATTGAACTTGTGCAACAGCATTTCTGTCAAACTGCTTCTGTGATTTTTGCTTCTGTTGTGTTTATTTTTTCATGACTTTGTTGGTTTCATTATTTACTTCCTTTCAAAAGATTAAGTGTCTCAATAGTGCCATTAGCCGGCTGCTAGCAATATGGTTTCCAACTGTAAACAGTGCAAACTCCTTAGGTCCTGAAGCTCTCTTCTGGAGTGGCAAGAATATTTCAAGCTAGTAAAAATATGAGGGTTGTAACAGTTACTGTGGAAAACCTCCAAAACCAAACCCAACTTAGCAGCCCTCTAGAAAATCTACTTTTAAACTGTCTCCCACTGCTGTGTCTTTTCACAGCTAAGTGCAGTAGATGGACCAGTCTGAAGTGATTTCCATTGTGATACATTTTGTAGTATTGGTGAGGTTCTTTATTCCACAACTTCTCACCTTAACAACATTCATGAATTTGACAAGTTAAAATTGTTTTTTCCTGATCTTTTCTTGGGTTTCTTATAAGTTTCTTAAGTCTTTTTAATGTTAACAGATTCTCCCATTTTAAGCTTTGTCTGGAATAGATTTTCTGTTTGTCTTGGAGCATTTGGGCATAAAATACATATGTGGCACACACTTTAAAGTAAGGTTCATATACACATGAAATCTTGGGGGAAAAAAAAAAAACTTGCTTCTTGTGATCAGAGGCAGCCTTTTCGCTGTTGAACCGGAGAAGACACACAGCTCATGGTGTCCTGACAAAGTGTGCCTGCCAAGGCAAAGTAGACTTATCAGGAAGTTTTCAGTAAAAGATAATAAAAGTATGAAAAATATTCAGTGAAAAATATGTTTGTGCAAAAATGAAATTTTCAAGGTTCCACTTTTGTCAAGCAGATTGAATTTTTCTTTGGCTACTATTCTTCGGGTTTCAACTGAGCTGAATCTGAAAAAATTCTGTTTGTTGAACAGAAGGGAAATTTGCTTCTAATTTCACCATTGTACTGTGTTATCTGTGTCATCACCTGGGAATTCAACTCTCTGTCATTCTCCGTGTTGATGGATTTCTCTTGGGCCTGATGTGAATGCTATTTGTTTCAACTTTCATTAGAAATATTGGTATATTGGGACAGTATATATTTGAAATATTGGCAATATTGGGGCAGTACTACCATGTGTTAAGGGCACCGCCCTGTGATACCTAGGTTCTTGATATATGCCAGCTGTAGCTACATCACTGGTGCAAATCCAGACCACTTAGTCTGGTGCTGAAAGTTTTCATTTTAATATGGTGGGTAAAAATTTGCCATCTTTCGTGCATCTGAATTTTGTGAGGTGGTAACTTTTTAAGAACTAACAGCACTGTTGTGTTTAGATGACAACATATCTTATGTGTTCTTTTCCCTAATAAGATTGGTAGTCTTGACTCTAAACGTAAAAGAAGTTGCCTGAGACGGTGCCACCCATAATAGCATGCTGTGTGATTATAGGAATTTTATTAGCAATAAACCATGAATAGATATTTTGGATTTTTATTTAAAGAACTATTTTTACCAAGGTATAATAAGTTATGGTAGCTTTGTAGAGGGCATTTATTTACAGAGTAGCAGAACAAAGTTCCACCAGTCTGGAGGAAGGGGGTTTTTAAACTGGGATTTAAAGGACTGGAGTGTCACATGAGTTGGTATTGCTCACATCGTGCTTCATCCAGACCAGATAGGCTATACCAGGCCACCACCATGTCCTGAGTATATGTAATATTTGGAGTACATGAGCTGCATGTTTTTTGTTGGTTTTTTTTGTTTGTTTGTTTGTTTTTTTGTTTTTTTTTTTTTTAATCCTGGAAATAAAAAGTCTGGCACCAGAAAGTTTGTACTGTGAACTTCACTTCATGGGAAATCTTTCAGTATGGGCTTTTAGTTTACTTTGTGATCAGTGATCCCTTTGAAAAGGTAACATTTTGTTAAATCAATTTGATATTTTATATATTTCACCCATATATTACAATAAGTGCTTCCCCTGTTTTCATAGGTGTGATGACTGTACAGTAATTTTAATACATGAACTTTACATATGGTATACACACAGTAGGCGGTCTCTGTCCTTTCCTTCCAAGGTCTAGGAAGATGTCTGGTGTATTTCTTGTGACTACCTTTTCACTTTTGAAACCAGTAAATGCTTGAGGAATGCATGCTTTGTAGGTTTTACAATATGCACTTACAAAATTGGTAGTAACCCATTCAGGATCTTCATTTATGTGACTGCTTCTTAACAGAGAAATATGTGATGATTATTCTTTTGTAATCTGAAAGCAGTATTTGGGAATATCAAATGTAAGGGTGTTCCCCTGAGCCTAGCGCAGACTTCATCATCTCTGTAAACACTATAGTATGTTGTTTTGGGTAGTGAATAGCTTTTGAGTCAGACTTTATAAAAAGTTATGTTTAATGGTAAATGTGTTTTGACTTGCTATGAATGTCTATTAATAAGGTAATTTCTCTAAGATATCATCATAGGGTTGGAGTAATATTTCAATACAAAGTTGTCCCACTTAGCTACTTTGCATCTCATTCATGTGATGCTGGAAATACTTGAGGATGGTTTCTGTTTTTCATAAGAAAATAAAACCAACATGTACAGTTTTCAGTGATGTATGGTACAGAAAGTGATTTGTCTTGGAAGGAAATATTTGAGAACAAGATGCTCTGAACATTCTTTGAAAGTGAAACAGAAGCAAAACACTCTGAGTCAGTAATAATAGTAAAATCTTCCCTTTTATTCTTCATTCCATAAGTAGAATTGATGAGTGATAATTGGGAAAATGCTTTTTGTTTCTGGTGGCTTAAACACTCAGGAATGATTTTTTCATACCTAAAATATTTTGCAGTAATTTTATGGATCTGCTTATGTTTCCAAACTTTTTGTATGTTCCCATGTATCAGTTGGCCTAACAAGAGAGATCACTCATCCCCACAAACCTTGCATAAAGTGTTTTGAACACTGTCTATAATTTACTTAGCTTGAAATGAAATGTTCTATTCAGATATATATGTAGACAAATTTTCAGGTGTAGTCTGAAAAATTTCTCAGGAAGAAAATCTGGACCAACTCATCAGGATCTCTGTGTCTTTTTATTCTTTTTCAGTGGAATCTGTTTTCCCAGCCTTTTAGTACTGGAATTATTTCTTGGGTGCGAAGGGTAAATTGCTATCATTATCTGCCCATGCATATGTTTTCTTTCCTCTGAAGCAGTTTCAATTTCCATTAGCAAGAGTACAGTGAAGGCAGAGAGACTGTCCGATCCCTGGGGACCTTAGTGAATGTTTTAGCACAGGAAGCAAGTTGCATGTTGCTGGGGTGTCAGATAGTTTTACCTCCTGCTGGGTCAGATTTGAATGTCAGACACATTAGCTGTGATGTAAAACACCAGGCGCTGAGTGAAGCGATGACCTGTGGTGTAGGATGACATCCTGGTGCTCCTGACAGCTTCACTTCTCCTTATTGTGGGGTGCAGAAAAGATGTATCCTCAAATACGCTATTTGCATAAGAATGACAGGATGTGATGGAACAAATGAAGATTGATGAGATGCTGTGCTGTCAAGCTTGCCTGTTGTCTCTAGATTGATGATGGTCTGGATTTTGTCTGTGCTCATGGGCTTCAGTGTAGTTTAAACCAGAAACTATCCTGGTACGTTGAATACTAAAGAACTATATCTTCACAAATGCTTTGTTAGAACAGAAGGGCTTGGCTCCCAGTTTTAAAGTATCTTCTGTATTGGTATATGAAACATATGTTCTGTGTATTGTATGGGTGAAGATTTTTGCATATTTATTTCACTTTTTAAAACCTTCTTGCTCCCTTACTTTCTTCCTCTTTCCCCTTCTCTCTTCACCTGCAAGTTTTGCTGTGTCTTAATTAAGCTCCATTAGTTTTGGTGCATTAACTGCTGGGTTTGAATTCAGCTTATTTAGTTTAAGAACTACATGGGTACTACTGGGTTGTCTGTTCTACTTACAGTTTTGTTTTATTTTGTTTGTGTAACCTATATTCCTCATAGCAGCTGTCAAGTGTGGAATAAAACTTCCTTCCCTTCTGGTTCATTTGGATTTGGAGAAGTCTTTTGGGTAGAGAAATAAGAGAGTTTCATCAAGTTGATCTGGCCCCCAAAATGTTGATAACTGTGTAGTTACAGAGCAACCTTAAGTTAAAGTGTCATGTTTTGATGAAAATAAAAAAATCCATGATATAGCAATTTGGCAGAATCAGTAAAGAAATTTTAATTTCTTGCCTGCAGCAAAAGTAAACAATATCTCCCTTTTAAAAACTTCAAAGTTCTGTCTTTCCAAAGGCTATGGAAGAAAATATTTAGGTTTGCAGTTTTACAAGTTAAAAGGAATAGGAAGGAATCTTGCATATTTATTCATTATTGTCTGGAAGTGTGTATGTGCTGTTATAAAGCAGGTGATAGTACAAGCATATTTAGCAGTCAGATGCAGTGGCACAAAATTAACTCCCTACCATGTGATAACATTTTCCTATTTACTTAACTGTTTGTGATTTTCATTTCTGTCAGATACATTTTGCTAAAGGTTCTTTCTGTGTTACAACTTTGACTTGGTAGGATTTCAGTTTATCCCCCATATAGTGTAGGACTGTAGAGGTACAAATCTCAAATCCCATCACTCATGTGCTAAGTTTCCACCCCTCACCTGTTTGATCAAAAGTCATAAAACAATAGGTTAGATAGGGCTCCTGGGAGTCTTCTGGTCCAGCCTCCTGCTTGAGCAGGGCCAGCTTCAGTGCTAGATGAGGTTGCTCACAGCTGGTGCAGCAGGGTTTTGAGATTCTCCAGGGATAGAGATTTCACAGCCTCTTAGCATCTGCTGTGCTGTTTGACCACCTTCACCAGGAAGATCTTTTTCCTTGCAGTTAGCAGCATTGCTCTGTGTCTTCTCAAACCATTCCACCACTCCCTGCTGCTTTAGGTACATTAATGCAGACAGGGTTGGTCACGGATTTGTGAAGGAGGTTTGGAGTTTTTGTCATGGTATAATTTTTTTCTCCTTCTGTCCCTAGTACTCAGGTGAGAAACTCCTTAACTGACCTGTGTCTCAAAGAAGGCTTATGCTAAGTGCTTTAGGGCTCTGGAGGAGGAAATGTACGTATCTTGCTTTTCAGTCTGCTCTGCACTGAATTTGGCTCAGGAGTGAGCAGTCGAGTGTCCCTCAGCCTTGCAATGCTAGATTATGAGAGAAGTCCTGGGCAGGGAAGGGCAATATCTCTCTGGCTGTCATTTCTCAGCATTGCTTCTGTGCAGTTTTCATCCAGAATTGGAAGACAAGGCACAAGACTGGGTACTTTAGAAGGAAATGATGCTGGAACTGCTTCATGAAATATTTTATGACAGTTGAATAAATTAGTACTAAGTAAACACTAGAACACTAGTTAGAGTGAAATCTTTTTACATTCTTAATTTTGCACTGCTAGGTTACTGGAGATGGAGTTTGTTCTTGGGACTGATAGAAATAACTAGCAGGTAAGTTGCTAAACTGCTTTTCCTGCATAATACGGTATTACTGAGATCAGTCTTCATTTGTAGGTGTCATGAGAATAGAACAGGTGGGAAAGTATTTCAGAGTAGGAATCAATGCACGTAAACACAATTGCCATGTCTCTTTGTGCTGCTGAATTATTAGGTTTTTTTTACTTTAAATGCTGAAATTACTCTCTGCTAGTCAAAGTGCACTCCTTATTTTCTTGTAATGTCCTGGGATTAAAACCAGAAAGTGAGGTTTTGTGAGTCTCCTTCTTAGTCAGCCAGCACCTACAGTAGTTACATCATTTTGCCCAGGTGCAAGTGTGGGTCTTTGAAATAACAGGAGATGTGGGATTTCTTTTGAAGACAATATTGTTCTCAAGCATATAATAAATTTTCAGAAAATAAAGCTTTAGAGAAAAATTATATCAAACTACATGCCATTGAAAAGAGGATCTGATATTCTAACACAGTTTCACAATCTTGGCACCAAAATATTTTCCATCAGTTTGTTTTCTCTGATATGTGTTTGGGTTTCTACCCTTTATCTTGTTGAATTTGCAACTGTGACTAGGGCAAAGAGGTGCTCTGGAATGTAGCTGTTTCTCAAAGGACTAATTTTGCCTTTATTAATATCAAATGTTTACACTTTAGGGTAAGAGCTTATCACATTTCTTAAAAAAAAACAAACCAAAAAAACAGAGAGAGAGGAAAAGTGTGACAACTTTTGAATCATTTAATTCACTCATTCTTTTCATCTGCCAAACTGAAATTACAGATGATGAGCATAGCTGATTACTAGCCAAGACTTCCAAGCTGATGATTTGAGGCTAGATTGTACAGTGAACCCATAGTCCCTAAAGAGCCTGACCACTGTTTGAATGCAGAGGTAGTTCCTGTGTTCAGGTACATCTGTATGAAGTTTCTCTTTAAATCAAGAGCTAGGTTTTAAGATTCACCTGAATTCCTGTCTCCCTTCCCCCACCTCCTTCCTCACTGATGAAAACTTTGTTTTCTCATGAGTACAGCAAATAAAATATTTCCAGGTGTGCAAAAGTGATTTTTGTTTCCAACTATTCGATTGTCAGAGTGTGGAGAGCTGAGTAGTAAATCAGCCTTAAGGCTGCTATCGTTTTAAAAAACAAAATCTTAGTGGTGACAGCTGAAGAGCACAGTGACTTTTTTACTCAAGATTTATTACTTGCCTGAAAAGAAGGATTGGAGGGAAAACTTGCTGGGCTGCATATTTTCTTCCTTGACAAATAGACTATAATGCCAGGATAAGTTGACTTTATTTTGTCTATGAAAACATACATCCAAACAATGTATGTAAAAATATAATAGCTTTACTTCAAATAGAACAGAAAAATAAATATGCCTGCTATTATTCTGTATAAAGGAAAGCGTTCCTTACATCGACTCAGTCATATATTTTAGCATCACTAATACTTTCATAAACTTTTCTGCAACATGTACCAGAAAACTAACTTGAAGATATCAAAGCTAATTTGTTTCATTTGAAAAGTACAGGTACGTGATGATAAAGGCAGAGGGCCAAAGTTTGTTCTTACTCATACGTCCTAGACTCACCAAGTCCAGATGAGGAATACAGGGTGTCAGAAAGCCTCTAGGTTATTAGCAAAATGGGAAATACAAAAGGAATTAATGTTTGCTATGTAAATACCACCCCTTAGTTCAATGAGTCCGTAACTATGACACCAGGTGAGGGTCTTTGTTTTACTTTTTCAGCAGTAACATGGAAATGACACCGTATTTGTAAGCTAACCAGGGAACATAGAATAGAACCATAGAATCATTAAAGTTGGAAAAGACCTTTGAGGTCATCGAGTCCAACTGCTCTCCCAGCACTGCCAAGTTCACCCACTAAACCATGTCACTAAGCGCCACATCTACACACCAAGAATGGTCATATGGGATTAAAATGAACCAGGCTTCTAAAAATGGGATTCATTTGAGCAGTACATGAGGACTGGGTATTAATTCCTAAGTGTTGGGTTGGGCCAACTCTGTTCTTCATGTAGGCTTATTGACAAAGCAAGCAACTTCATTTAGAGAAGTGACACTGATTTTATGGCTGAGTTTCATGTGCCCATACAGATTTTAACTGCTAAAACTTTTGTTCTTGCTTATAAAGGTACAGGTTTTCACATCCTACTTGAGAACAATCTGCATGATGATAACCCATTCCTTCTAAATCCTTCCAGTTCACTCTTCCCACTTTGTGTCAGTGTTTGGATTGTGCAGGGGAGGGGTACAGATGGGTAACCCTTCAGAGACCTGTGACTTGGCTCTGTTTCTGTGGGAGCATCCTCAGGAGCTGTCAGGGCCTTGGTAGCTTGTAATTGAGGATACTGGGTTTCACGGCAGATATGCAAAGTGCAGCAAGGCATATTTCACAGTCAAGCATGTTAGATGGCATGCGACTTATTATATTTAATAAGCCTCATTAGGCTACTGATAACAGCTAAGGAAGAGATGTTCCAAAAAGTTTTAAATATTTATGGAAGTGACACTGAAAAGGATGTTAGTGTAGTACTGTGAGCTACAAACGCCAGAGGAATGGCCGCAATTGAGCTGTAGCCACGGACACATTCAGGGATTGCTTTGCAGTTGGTCTTCTGCCCAGCTTTCCTCTTTGTGGACGCAAAATGCACAGTATGTATGGACTTTATTGTGTATGCTATATTGAAAGATCATCATAGAGAATGTTGTTGTTTGAGTACACATGAGTTAAGAACTGTCATAGGTAGGATTGTGTGTATAATCTCAATTAATTCTTCTTTGTGCATATGCATCATAATGCAATCTTTATGTACATTAGTTAAAGTGGTATTCATTGTGCATGATTAATTAAATTGCATTAATTTAGAAAATTTACAAATCATTATGGTTGCCTCTGGTTACTTTAATATCCAATTTGCTTTGTAGGGCTTTGATTTACACTGTTTAAAATCAGATGAGCAGTTTCTGGGGAGAGCATTCAGATTCCATTGTTCAGTGTCATATTGAGGTCTTTGTGGTTATCAGCAGTACTGGACTCTCTAGGTCTGCCATAGAAAACTTGCTTGCTTGAAACAGGTGATAGATTGACAACAACATTGAATTCTTTTGCTGTTCTTTATGGGGTCTAATATGAAAGAATGGTAATGGGTAGATAAATTACTTTTTCAGTGGTAATGTTTCTTCTAACATTCCGTAAGCATAACTCCTTCCTTATATTCTTTCTTTGGTATTTCTCCGTGTTCAGTTTGCCTGCTCTCTCTTTATGCACTATTCTCTTAATCTGTATTTCTTGTGTCTACTGTCTTCATGATCTTCAGCAAGCTATCTAATCTCAATATGATTCTTGCTTCTAGTCATTGTGCTCAGTTGACTTTTTTTCCCCTCTGCTTGTGCTTCTCACTGAATATATTCCTGCCCAGCCAGAATCCCCCAGTCCTCTTTTTCCTCCCAGGCTTCCACATGTAGATTTCTTTGTTAATGAGTATCAGTTTTGCTCCAGTGTCCGCCTTGGCTTTCAATCTGTTCACTTCTTGTATCAAACTTTTATTTCTCATGGAGTCAGTTCTGGCATTTTTTTAACTCCTTCTCCTGCTTGACTTGATTCATGTGACTCCAGTAAGGGAAGAAGTCATTTTCCTGCTCTCATTTTGAGAACCTGGATCCAGCATGACCTGGAGAATCCTGAAGCCTTGGTAAGGATCTGTCTTTGAGTGGTCAAAAGTTGGAAAATGTATCTGCAGAGTGTCAACAAACCTCACAAAGTTATTTCAAATTGAGATGTTTTGAGTCCTTCCAATGTGGTAAGGTCTCAGGACCTCCCTTCAAAGGTTAGGGTGAAATAATTTTATTATTAATTTTAAAAAATTGTAAATAAAGTAACATTTTTCCTGGTCTCCTCATGCAAGAGCTGAAATGTTTTGTCTGGAATGTTATAAAAAAGTCAGTTGAAGGCAGCCAGCCAGTTTGGAAAGGACAAGTTCAGAGTTCAAAATAGTGTGAGCTACTAAATGCATGATCTTAGAATGTAAAATGTTGACTGACTTTTATAATAGGTATTGATACTTCCCTCTCCCCTAATAAGGTGGAAGCTGGTTTAGTAAAAATGGAAGTCATGGTGAAATAGAAAGCCTAACACCGTGTATATCACTGATTTAGTATCAACCATAACAAAGTGCAGCCTGGGAGCTTGAGGTGGTCAGCGTACGATTTCATTGGTTGATGGAACACTTTAAGGTCGTCATGGTTTCAGGTTTAGGTTTAGAAAACCTCTGAGCTTCACAATGAACAAGTTGGAGTATAATCAAGCTCTCTACATTAGTAAAGAACTCTGAAGAGATGTTGAATTTAGGGATTAGCTGATACACACTTGTTTCTCAGTAAGGATATTAGTAATCTTTTGCTTAAGTTTCTTTCTGGATATTAGATGCTATCATTAGTCCATTCAGTTGATTAGGACCATTTGTTTATTTGTGAAATCTCTTGGGGAGAAGGAAAAATAAGACATCATAGGCAGAATTTCCACTGGTTGATTTTTCTTTTGTGTTGAAGGAGATCAAGCTTTACATCATCAGTGATGAAAGCTGTATGTCTTGCACATGTGACGTACTTACTGCCTAGGGATAAGTGGAAATACCATTTATGTGCAGTACATATAACAATGAAAGGTAATAGCTTTGTTCAGGAAAAACAGGTTCCTTCTTAAGTTTTTAATTATTTAAAAACGTTTTTAACATTCAAGCTAAATGAAAGCAGGGCTATTATAATAAGAGAAAAAGGAATCACCTGGGATCACTGATTCATAATATGTCATTTTCATAAGGTAGGTGGAAGGAGTGCAGAGCTAGGGCTATATGAACATCTTGTGAACAGTGGAAACTTGGTAGATGAGTATTTATGTCACTGGAATACCTCAAGTTTGCATGTTCCGATGTAAATTAATAACAAGAGCTTGTTTGAAGCTTTGTATGATTTGCTGTATATACAGTTGTAAGAGTTGGCTCACAATCTCAGCAGTTTGCTAGATTTTTGGGGCAACCTAGAAAAACATATAGATTACAAGGTATTTGAAATTGATTGAGAAGGGCCTGAAAGTCAAATGAGTATTTTGATTGGGTGGTGCCAGACAATGGCTGGTAGGACTCAGCAGTTCTGGAAATCTGGTGACTGCTCCTTTTGGGGTTATGTTTTTACTTTGTTGAAGAATTTAATTAATCAGGGTGTAGTTACTTCTTTGTTTTAAATGTGTGTCCCTCTGTGGCAAATTAAGCTTTGTGCTGCACAGAAGCATTTACCACATGTACAGAAAAGCTTTTGAAAAAGCCTTCTCTTAATTATGCTTTGTATACACTTCATAACAATATTCTGATTGCTGCCTACAGCATCTTCTTGATTTACTTTTCCTTGCCAGGTGCTCTAAAAGGTGGCTTTGGGGACTGTACTTTTTGTATTGCTGATCATATCATACTGACAGTTCTTGCTTTGTATTACTTCTTTTGAATCTAGAAATCATCTTGTTTGGATTTACTAGTCACTGATTCATATAGGATAATGTATTCTATTTTCCCATTAATAACCTCTCTCAAAATTCCAGCATAAAAAGATCTTATGAAAATTGAATTTAGAAAATAGAAAAATCTATTATGAAATTAATCATATACGTTCAAGTTGGCAGGATGATAGAAAAGGATATCAGAACCTGTATTTAAATGCCACTAGATTTTTTTTTTTCAGATGAAGACACAGAGAGAGGTAAAGAAATATGAAGACAATTCAAAGTAAATAAAACTCTTAAAAAACTGGCCTATTTATGCAGAGAGCTGCAGTTATTCCTAGCTTATGCATTATACCCTTATAGGTGACATACTTCAGTGTCACCTGCAGTAGTACCTCCTAAAACAATGCTAAGAGAAAGGAAGGCAAATTAAGTAGCCTTCACTTCACAGATGGAAGATGAAGAAGTGAAACATCACTGTGGCTTTCTCATTGGTATTTCATGGACAAACCAAGCCTTGAAACAAGTCTGTGGGCATTTTAGAACCTGTTTCTGAACAAAGCTCATGATAATTTTTCACATTCTCTCAGGAAACAAACAAGAATGATGCTTTAATGCCAAATCATGCCTTTGTGCTCCCATTCCACACATCTCTCTGCTGTTTCTGGCAAAGCAGCTGGTTCTCAAAACAACTGATATGCAAACCTGAATCTTTTCTGGTTCGCACCCTTCTACCTTTCTATGAGTTACGTAATCTTTTCTTAAAAGAAAAAAAATAAAAGACCTACTGTAAAGAAAAAAAAAATTTCTGAATGACTGGAGTCAGTGTACAAGGTGCAGAATGAAGGGAGAGACACTGTACCTTAAGCAGAAACTGGCTTGTGCCTTTGATCATCCTTTCTGTCCTTTTCTGAACCTTTTCTAGATCTGTTATATCCTTTCTGAAAGAGACCAGGAGTGCTTACAGCAGTATTCAAAGTGTGGCTGCAACATGGGTTTATATGGTGCATAATGATTCTTTCTGGTTTGATCTTCACTCTTTTGTTAGTGGTTCTGAATTTTTAACACTTGGTTTGCTTATATTTGATCACTGTGAAGAGCTGAGATAAAATGTTTGTCACTGTCTATTAAAACTAGAAGTGGTAATGATTCTTCTTGCAGCCCATCCATTTATATATTAAGGAAAGATTGAATTTCCCATGGTCATTGCTTTGCATTTACTTATATTGAATATTATCCGATTGCTAAGTCTCCTGAGAGTCTTGGACAGTTCTTTACCCTCAGTCTTCATTCTTGTTGCTTTGAATAACTATCACCTGAAATTATAGCTCCTGTATTACATAATTCCATTGGTATTAGACCTCATAAAGGAGTTGCAAATCTTATGCAGGAAAAGTAGATGAGATGAAGGGGTCGCAATACAGAGGTAGCACAGGAAAAGTCCTTACTCTGCCAGTACATGCTGTTATCTGTAGACAGATCCTGACAAGCACAGTTGGACTCTCACTGAAAACAGGGGAATGAGAGATAAATCATCACACAGTATAGAGATTAAGACAATTTGGATTCCTTTGTACACAGGTTCTGTAGAAGACTGGCACTGCTTTTGCTGTATCTTGTCTGAAATGAGCATGATAGGTGAGCTACAGGTCCTGGTGTTGATATGTTTGGAATCAAGTACTGTGACTGAGCTGGAGAAAAAACAGCAAACCAAAACACAATAAAAATCACAGATTGGTTTCCAGCAGGCTAAGAAATACATTGTTTTGAAAAAAGCATACCTTTCTGTTAGAGCTCTTGCATACTAGCCAGCATTTATTCAAAATGAGCAAAACAAAATTATAAAAAAAAATCTTTCAAAGAAAATAAGAATTCTAAAAGAAAGCCGGCTGTGCACCACAGTGTACCTTGTGTGGAAAACATGAGCATGCCCATCTTTTCATAATGAAGAAAATAGTAAAGCAGGCAGTCATTGAGAGAAACTAGCTGGTATGCAAAAAGGAATCTGTAAGGAGGACTAAGTCTTCACAATAGGCAGCAGTGCCCACAGAAAAATGCTGAATGCCAACCGATCTGGGGAATACACATGCCTGACAGTGATATACAGAAAAGGGAAGTTATCACAGTTGAGTCTTGCAATGGAGAGAGTGTACTTGAGATTGCAGATAGCTTAGCTTTCTTTTAGAAGTTGTTTTTCTTAGCAGTGAATATTTTCTGCAGAAGTCACTGAATGAGAAGAGGCAGTGTTAGCCAGTTTGCAAGGCAAGTCTTATTCCATTACTTAACAAGGAGGCACGTGAGATATGTAAGCAAGAACACACACCCTGGTGTGTGTTCATCAGTCAACATATGAGGTGTGTGTAATTGGCAACCACACATTTTGGAACATGTTACTGCGCCTATAAAATGGCCATTTACATTGGTTTTATTAAGGGATGTAAGTGCTAGCTTACAAAATTCTCACTAATTCTTTAAATGAAATTGGAGCACCGGTCTACGCATTTAATGATGAAGTGTGTTAAAGTCTTTAAATGCCTGTTTTAGTGCTTAAGTATCATTTTGATCTGATATCTGGACCTTTCCATCGTCTTCATGCACTAATGATGCCATTTGAGCGTGTGTGAGGAAATGTATAGCTGGCTTCATCCTAGATTTCTCCACTGATTCCTATTCCTTGTGCTCCTCAGAACTTCCCTGCCTGTATTTAGAAACAGTGCATTTTCCAGGGGAACTAGAGTGCAAACTTTATTCTTCACTCTGAAATATTGGCTGCAGAGGATGTTGTTTTGGTTTTGTGCAACTGAAATCAAGATAAACAGTTCATTTCTTGAATGAAAGGTATGTCTTAGCTAGATCAGCAGTACTGGCATGTGCTAAATAATGCACTTATGTTGTCTGGAAAATAATGGGGTTTTATTGTCTTGTTCATGTGTGCATTTTGCTATCCGAATGTAGACTTCCCACATGAACAGGAAGTGTTTTATGCTATTGCTTCAACTGTCTGCTCTCCAGAAAACATGTTGTCAAGGAATGGAAGAGTGCAAAGAATTGATGTGAAGTGGAAGTAGATTGTGCTGTTCGCTGCAGTTATTTCTAGTGTAATGCCTTTAGATGATTTACACCTTCTTCTTGAAGACATGCATATCCTTTGTGCATCAAGAACAAAAGTGTTTGTAATAGTGATGGGAACAAAGTAAACCATCTGTAATTGCTGTAGACACTGAGAGATGCTGTTCAGTTCCTGCTTCTAAAGAAAATTGTTGATTTAACATTCACAGAAGATACAATTATTCCCTCTTCTATGGTTGTGAAACCCTACTGCATCTGAAGAGATTTCAGAGTTATAACTGAAGGGGAAATTCTGTGTTTCCTCTTTCTGAGTTACTTTCAGTGGTCAGATCAAGAAAAGGAAAAAAGCAACCACTGAAGGTTCTAGATCGTTTGTAGGATTTCTGCAGGATCATTTAGAGTTTTGTAGAGAATAGGAATTGGTTCTGTCCTGGTTTTTCATGTGAAAATAGTGTATGCTTCACAGCAAATGCCACATCACAAATAAAGAAACTGTTTAAGCAGACGCATTTTCACAACAAAGGCATATTTTGATGTGATCTACCAGCAGGGCTGTGACAGAATGCAAATAATGTAAGTTCTTGGAAAAGAAAAAAAGTGGATTGGAGCCATTAACCCTCTGTGACACCAAAAATATTTTTAAATAAGTGATTTTAATTAGTACTGTTCTGAGAGAATAGAAGTTGTGATTTGATTCAGAACCCCCAGGATTTGTGTACCTGACATGCTACCTGAAATTCTGGGCTTTTAGAGAAACCTAAACTCTTTATTCAGATGGCAGCCTGGATTTTTTTGTGTCTGGTTGTGTGGATTTGTTTGTGAGTTTTGTTTTCCTTTTTTTGATTGTTTTTTTTTGTTTGTTTGTTTGTTTTTTTTTTTTTTTTTGGTGGTAAGATATCCATGGGTTTAGTTTTTATTTTTATAAAAGATAATGATACAAAAGATTTTAACCTGAAATTCCTTCAGTCCACACTCAAACCTTTATAACTGTTTTCTTCTCCTGTAAGCTACTGTAGTCTATGAACTTTTTTCTCTCTCCTTTGATTCCAACACTTGAATCATTTATGCATAAACTTTGCTTTAAAGGTAAGCATGTATTTGAATGTTTGCAGAACTGGAACTTCAGGTACTAGAAAAAAGTGACTAAAGTAAGTGTCTGATTAGCCAGAAGTACACTATGGATACAAACTGGGCTGAAACAGTCATTGTTTTGGCAAGTCTGAACCCTTTGGGTTTTAATATTTCTTCTTATATAAATGTATTTATATCATACATTTAAGTAATAGCTTATTTAGGTATAATCATTTGATTCTTCCCCTGCCCCCCACTTTTCTCATATAACAAAGGAATGAAAGAACTGCAGCTTTGCTAAATGAAAAATTAAAAAGGAAGGTGGGATATATGAGCTCTCCCACCTCATCAAAAATGAGGATGAGAGTGAAAATAGGCAAGGTATTTTCACAGCCAGATAGTTGTGGTGCCCTGAAATGATGACTTTTTGCACATGCACAGTTTGCTCAGTCACTTACTGCAGACACTTAGATAAGCTAAAGCTATTCTTATATGCAACAGGAGAATAAATTTCTTATTGCTTCAGTTTCACCTTTGATCTGAGATATGCATCTGAATTGTGGGTTGTACTGATAAAAGTGTTCTTGGTTAGAAAAAAATCCCTACAAGGCCTGTCCTCATGCACAGTGTGGTCCCTTCCAAAGTGGCTGGTAGGTATAATTGTATTCATGCCTTGATTCCATCGTTTCAGCATTAGCAACCAACTCAGCCCTTCACAAAGTATTTGCTGTCGTGAAGGAAAGAAACCAGCAAAATATGAGGGTCTTGAAAGTGAGTTTGGTTTCTTTCATGTGTATATGTGTGTATTTCATTGGGATACAATGAAATGAAGAATTTACATAATATCAAATATTTGTGTGGCAAATGGGATTGTTGTGATGTTCTGCCTTGCAGAGGAAAATAAAGGTAGTCTATCAGTATTTTATACTTTCCTTATTTTTTTAATAGTTGCTTCAGCTATGTTTCTCTTTAAGGAGTAACTGTTGTACGTAATTCTCTGTTTCTTATTACCGCAACGGTCCTGTGTGTTACATACTTTTGTTTCAAGTCATCTTATTGATGTGCATTAAATTATTACATTTTCTGTGTCCAATCCTTACTATTCTGTGATTCTGTGTTTATCTGAAAGTTAGCTGAAGGATGCTAATTATCAGGACATCTGGTGTAATTTGATTTCTTTAAACATAAATACCTGTTATCTCTAATTTGTTACCAGGAAGTGGAATAAGAAACACTAGACATTTTGAAAGCTTTGTGCACAGGTTCTTGAGTGACTCTTCAGTTTGCCAAAACATGGGGTCAGCAGATGGCAGTCAAACCAAAGTTCAGTCTGTTAGGTTGCCTGAAGATTTCAAAATTCCCTGCCTGTAGGAGAAAGTGGAGAGACTGTGTGACTGTGAGAGACTTGTGTCAGAAGATATGTTCTTACACATTTGTAAATAGGTATCTGTTTGTCAGACCTTAGGAAAGAGAAGTTTTGCTTTCTTCCCATCTGGGATTTGCATGTGGTTTTTGTTTCAAGGCTTTGTACTTTGGAAGCTCTTGATTGTTTTTGTTGCTTTGTTGTTTTTTTTTCACTGCAGCTGTGGATATTTTGAAAAGAGCAAACTAATGATGAGGTTTTCTCATTTGTGGTCTATAATCTATCTAGTGGCTGAAGACTATTCAGTATTTTATGGCATTTTTATTTCCATCCTCTTCTAAGTAGTTGTTACACTTGTACACTAGCACAGATGCATTTGAGTAGTTGATAAAGCAGTTTCCTGAAGGTGCACCTTCTGTATGACATAGTTGTTAAAATGCTTAGCTAGTAAAAGCATGAGAACTGAAGGGAGTTGCAGAGTGCAAAATATCATTTTTATCGAGCTATTATTTTATTACATTTTCATGGGTTTGTTTTTCACTTTCAAACACATCATCAGACCTAAACCCCTCTTTTTTCTCATTTCCCCCCTAATTTTCTCATTGATATTGCAAATTCTGTCCTCTGTTGTGTTCTGTCTGCTATTAGGAGAGGAGGGGAAGAAAAACCCAAACTAAACCAACAACACAGAAAACCTTGTGGGAAAAATACTCAAAGGTTTTATCATGAGTCAGTATTTTCAATTCACACTTCACATCTCTCTTTCCCCTAAAGGGATTAACGCTGCTTATTAATTGATGAGCACAGTTTATACTAAGCATTATTTAACATATACTGGTGGTATTACTGTACTTCCTGTTTTGTATTCGCAATAATAGGTTTCTGAAAAGTTGCCTTTGTATAAATACCTCACTGACATTTTAGGCAAGTATATTCATGTCTTGGAGTAAGCACGGAAGAGTAATGTGTTGGAGCACTGCTAAAGAAGGAAATCTCTTTGTATTTCATAAATGATACTCTTAAAGGCTTTTAAGAATAAGTTTTTAAATGACAGCTATGCATTTATTTTGTTTCTTTACTTCTTGTTATTCTGGCTTAAATTGACTCTAATAAGCCACAAAGGGAAAATTGTCGTTTCAGCAAGGAATCTTCTTTGTGACTGCAGTGCTTTGCAAGCAAGCCTGAAATACCATCATATGGAAAAACAAATCTGCAGCATGTATCAGAATGTGTTAAAAGAAAGTGAAAGCTTCAGAATAAATTTGGGCTATTAATGCAAGTACTAATTTCTTTGTATATCTATTAGTTCGATTTAAAGTCACTTGCAAAAAGTAAGGGGGCTGGACGGAACCTAAAGAGTAAGGGTTTTCACCAGACTTCCTGGCTAACAATTGTCTGTAGTGGTTGTGGAGCTGCAAAGTTCTTATGATCATAGAATCATAGAATAGTTAGGGTTGGAAAGAACCTTAAGATCATCAAGCTCCCACCCCTTTGCCGTGGGCAGGAACACCTCACACTAAATCATGTCACCCAAGGCTATGTCCAATCCAGCCTTGAACGCTGCCAGCGATGGAACATTCACGACTTCCTTGGGCAACCCATTCCAGTGCCTCACCACCCTCACAGTAAAGAACTTCCTCCTTGTATCCAGTCTAAACTTCCCCTGTTTAAATTTGAACCCATTACCTCTTGTCCTGTCATTACAGTCCCTCATGAAGAATCCCTCCCTAGCATTCATATAGGTCCCCTTCAGATACTGGAAGGCTGCTATGAGGTCTCCATGCAGTTTTTTCTTCTCCAGGCTGAACAGCCCCAACTTTCTCATTCTGTCTTTATACAGGAGGTGCTCCAGTCCCCTAATCATCCTTGTGGCCCTCTGGACTTACTCCTACCCTTCCATGTCCTTTTTATGTTGAGGACACCAGAACTGTTCACAGTACTCCAAGTGAAGTTTCATGAGAGCAGAGTAGAGGGGCAGGATCACCTCCCTTGATCTGCTGGTCACGTTTCTTTTGATGCAGCCCAGGATACGGTTGGCTTTCTGGGCAGCAAGAGCACACTGCCGGCTCATGTTCTTTTTCTCATTGATCAACACCCCCAAGTCCTTTTCCTCAGGGCTGCTCTGAATCTCTTCTCTGCCCAACCTCTATGTGTGTCTCGGATTGCTCCGACCCAGGTGTAGGACCTTGCACTTGGCATGATTAAACTTCATGAGGTTGGTAGCAGCCCACCTCACAAGCGTGTCAAGGTCCCTCTCGATGGCATTCCTTCCCTCCAACGTATCAACTGAACCACACAGCTTGATGTCATTGGCAGACTTGTTGAGGGCGCACTCAATCCCACTGTCCATGTCACAGAACAAGACCAGTCCCAACACTGATCCGTGAGGGACCCCACTCGTTACTAGTCTCCAGCTGGACATTGAGCCGTTGACCAAAACTCTTTGTATGTGGCCATTCAGCCAGTTTGTTATCCACCGAGTGGTCCACCTATCAAATTGATGACTCTCCAATTTACAGACAGAGGTGGCAAAAGCTGATAATACACAATGGAAGTAATGTCAGAACTAACTAGATTTTATTATTAAAAACTATTTTCTTATGGTTTCTCACCATCTGGTTATTACTGAAGTTTATTTTGAATCTCTATAGAAGGAGAAAAAGATTAGAGATAATGGTAATAGGGACTTTGTTTGCATTAACGTTGAAATTAATAAAAAATATTTAGCCTCTGTTAAGGGATTGAAAGCCTTCTGATAATGTTCACATTATTTGCTTAGAATGCATAAAATATACATCTTTACTGAAGTCTCTAAAAGAATAAGTTTGCAAATGACCCTTTCTAAGTCTTATCTACCCCTTACATGTTGTTTACATGTACCGTTTGCACTATCTGAGCTTAGATGGGCATTTGTGGTGTACTTGCTGCTGTGGTATGGAGAAAAATTAAGTGAGGGAGCCTCCTGTCATTCAGAATAGCTCAGGGGATCAAAGCCAGATTGCTGTCTGCTGTTGAATTTGGGCCAGCCTAGCATTTGCCTTTGCACCTTGCCTAAACTGAAGGTGCATAGGTTTTGTCTCTTCCAGAGTGGTCCAGTCTATGTAGATAGTCCGAAAGATATTTTTTGCTCAGGAAAATATGTTTTAGTTGAATTCTGCCACCCTGGATTGACTGAGAAATGCAGTACAGCTTTTGTAACATTCTTAGAGGTCTTAAAGTGTTGGTGCTCTGGATGTAACCCTTACAATTCTTCTTTGAGAAAAAGCAGAATAGATGAAGGCTGCTGTAAAACTTTTCTCATAGTGGCCACTTGATAAGGCTTGAAAATCATGTGTCCACCCCTCTGTCTCACACTAACTTCTGTCCAATACTTGTGTAATATGGGAAGTTTAGACAATTTCTCATTTTAAATTGCCTACAGTTATCCACACTTACGGCAAATGCTGCTTGCCCTGACAGCAAGCGATACCCTCCATACCCTTCCTTTCTTGCTCTCCTTCAGCTTCTTGCTGAGAGAGCGTAGGTAGAGTTTTTGCCAGTGTGCAGTGGCTACCCAATATTCTCCATGCACTCATGTGGTGGCAGTGAGAATCCTGTCTAAATACATGCCCCATCTAAACAGATGCTCTAAAAATAAGTCCTTGTCATGTGGCAATGGGAAAAGATAAAAAGGACTGAGAAAATGAGTCAAAGAGTAGAAGCAATTGAAACTAAAAAAAAAAATAGTTTTCTTTCAGTGGGAAGATGGTGTTGCCGTTATGGTTGTGTTTTGTAGTACTGCATTTACATCTACGGAAATGTTGAATTGTGCAGATGAGACAGTGAGGCAGTAGGATATATCCAGATGGTGGTGGCAGGAGAAAGCAAAGAGAGAGAAGTGTGGGTATAACAGAGAGAAAATAAGTTATGTGAGGGTTACTAGAACAAGAATATTGTCTGACATGACACTGTTTAGACTGGGCCATGTCTCTGGCTCTGTTTTCTTCACCTTCTAACTAGTGACAAGGGATAGTACAAGAGGAAATGGCCTCAAGTTGCATCAGAGGAGGTTTAGATTGGGTATGAAGAAAAATTTCTTCACCAAAAGGGATGTCAAGCATTGAAACTGGCTACCCAGGGAAGTGGTGGACTTGGCAGCACTTGGTTAGCAGTTGGACTTGATGATCCCAAAGGTCTTTTCCAACTTTAACAATACTATGGTTCTGTGTAGGCACACAATTGTTCTCTAGAATGTGTGAAGTGATTTCTTGCATTCCAAAGTGCATAGAAAAAGTAAGCAAATAAGCAGGTAGTTTTTTTTTTCTCCTTCATATTTAAGCTGCTAGCTGTACCTTTAAATGTTTACTGGTAAAAATGTCTCATAAAGATGCTGCGAAAAAATCTCCCATCTTTATGCTGTCAATTTCATTCCAGTTTTCATCTGCTCTCTGAATGACATCCCAAAGATACTGTGTGTTAATCCTGGAATTATCTTCATCCCATTTTATAGCCTGAGAAAAAAAAAATGTGTGGAATTTCCTTTAAGATACACTTGTTCCATGTTTTCTCTTTAATCTCTGTGCAAGATACACTTCTTAGAGAAATGTCAGCTGATAAAAGTCCAGCAGTAGCAAAATTGTCTGTGCAGGCCCTGAACTGAAAAGAAATTAAGTCATTGACTTTCATGCAAGGTAACGCAAATTACACTAACTTGAATGAACAGAAGTTTAAGTAACTTGTCAATAAATCTCCCTTGTGTGCTAATTTAAATTTGCCTCTCTGAGATCCAGCTTGTGTCTGGAATGCTCACAAGGTTTGTACACTTCTGACTGTGCTGGTGTAGCTGAATGTCCCCAAGAGCTGTATTTCTCTAGCTAAGCTGGCAGAAGACTCTGGTGGAGCAGCAACGTACTCTGACAGAAATTTTTTTGCTGATGTACATATACCTTTTCCCTGAATGATGTAAGACAAGACAACAAAACCAACCCAAAAGACAACCCCCTCAGAAAACAAATACCCCTCCGGCAGTCAGTTCTTTGACTGCTGTGGTATAAGAACCTATAGGCACCACTAGGAAAATAATGTCCAACATTAACTAACCGAGATATTCTGGGCTTGCTCTTTGTTTTGGGCAGAGCTGTTTCTTTAAGTTTTCATGACAATGATGTAGCTGATTCTGAGAATTGAAAAACAATTTAAAATTGTCAAGATTAAATCAAGTCTCTGAAAAACTTCAGGCTCTTCTGGAGCACTGGTGGTGATCCAAACAAGAGAATTGCTTTCCCTGGGAAGATTCACCTAGATTTGGCCATGGAAAATATATTTGCTCAGCAAATTTAATCAGCTTATCATGAAATTCTGCAAACATCTACTCTGTGTTTTGGGTAGTCTGGACAACATATTGCTTTCTGTGTGCTAATTGCGGTCTTATTTTCCATGATGTCTTTTGCCTGCAAAGTGCGAAGTTAGACTTGGGTTAGGGGAGAGGGAAAGATGAGAATTCAGAAGCCCTCCCTGGTCCTTCATGGTAAGGAAAAGGGCAGAAATATCTCAAAAAAACACACATATTAGTCTTTTGAGTGAATTTTAATCCTCTGCATTTTATGGTCATTGTAGCATGGTCTCACAGACAGAAGGCAGGCACGGAGTGCTCACCCTGTTTGCAGATGACATGATTAAGATGTTGCTTGTGGTCATATTAGCCACTTGTGCAGAAGCAGAGGTCTAATTGTAACTGTACCAGAGCTCTTAAATAGCATCCATTTAGTCACCCAGACTTTCAGAAAAAGTCTGTGTTTGGTTGTGATGCTAGTAACCACTGGACCACATTTTCTTCTTAGAGGCAAGAAAAAGAAGCCAAGTCTTGAAAGAAATACTTTCTCTGCTGCCTTGTAAATAGTAGTATAATTCACAGGCTATATATGCGTGATAGGGCTTTCGAGTGTCTGGTCCATGTACAGAATAACATCCTTCTGCTACCACAAATTGTTCTCTTCATCCAGATGGAAAGTGTCTGGCCTATGGATTGGCCATTTACATTAGTGTATGCAAAGAGGCTATTGGGAGCTCTGGTGATAGACAGGACCACATCGTGTTGGGCACTGTACAGAAAAAAAAACCTGTCCCTGCCCACCACAAGAGGTGAGGACATGAGCTACTGTTTTTTCAGCAGTGTGCCATGTGACAGACTCTCGTTTTTCTTGCAGATAGCTCTTTTAAGCTTCAGAAAAATGCGTAGAGAGAATCTGATAAAAGACACTTCCAGGTTGTAAAGCAAGATGCTGGGAGTTTACCAGACCTGCATGGGTAGCAGCCACTTTATTTTGTTCTCCTTTATGTGTATGTTATAAAGTCCTGCTGAGGTTTCGTGAGACTGAAGTATTTGTTTGAGAGATTGCTTATGGATGGCTCAATGCCAGTGAAAATATCTGCTCCACGTACAACAACAATCAAAAACCAGAGTGTTAAGATACACCCTAAGCAGTATAGAGATGATGTATAGTTTGGTGCTTTGCTCTCAAACAGAATAACGTGGCCAGTAGATGCAGTGCTGTGAGTGCTTCAGAGATCAGAAATCTCAATTGTTTGGGGAGTGCAACTTTCAGTTATTGTTACAATTTTAATCTTGGCTGAATGTCAGCAAAGAGAATGTGAAAGCAAACAAAACAGTGAATGGGAAAGAAGATGAAATTAAAATAGCTATATGTTTTCGTTGTAACTTGAGGGAGATAATCATGTTGAGTGGGTAAATGGCTAACTGGTGGTTAACAGTACTAAGTAAGAGTCTAATAAAAGTACTGTTTTTTTAAATGTATCAAATAAGAAAGAAATAGCTCATATCAATCACTGTCAAACAGTGTCACTGAGATGAGCATCTTAACCAGATTACACAATGGAATTTCTTAATTAAACTATCCAGACTTTAAGAAGAAATATATAAATATTAAATATGTCTATGTTTTAAAGTGAATTCCAGTCCTTATAAGTGATGATGTTAGTCAACCTCTGTATCCCGGAGCTTGGAGGGTCCTCACCAAGTGGACACTTGAAGGTTTTGATTCATAACCAGCATCAAAGGTAGTCGTCTGTTGGGGTAACTCTTCCTTTGCATGGCACATACCTCTTTATTTGCTGTGGTAAATATGGGGGAACTTACTCGTCTTAATTTGAGTTGTAAGTTGCCTTGCAAGGAAAATGTGCATTCTAGCCACCATGGCAGGGAAGCTGAAAGGCAAAATATAGTTGTCACATAGAAAGTGTACAGATAATACAACTTCTCGTAATCAAATGAGTCACAGTGGTTCCAAGTCTGTACGTACATGCTGAGCTTGAAAGATGGAAAGTACACAGGTAATGTTTTTGTGCTGATGACATCTCTGTCAAAGATATTTATGGTAAAACAGACAGGTACTGTTTTGTATAATAATGGCTATATGTGTGTTGGACACATACAGCTTTTTTTTTTTCCTTAGACTTAGAGAAAAAGTTATTTTCTCCTAAGCATCATTTTTAATAAAGTAGATTGATGACATTTGCTGAGGTACATGTTGGTTTTGCCAGCATAAATTAGACATGGTTGTATTATTCAAACTCCTTGGCTGTTAAGAGGTTTATCTAAATGTGTATCAATAGAGCTTTTAAGCCACACTACAAAAACAAACCATGTAGTGCCATGTTTATATGTCTGTACCATATAACTTTTCCAAAACAATTTTATTGAAGAAATATTTATTATTTGTTATCATATTTTTTTGGTTAATCATGACGTATATTCCTCCATGTGCCTGTAAGAAAGGACAATATTTAACTAAGATACTGAATATAAGAACTGAATTTGAAATACTTTTTCTCTTTATCACGTTGCTGGGCTAAGGTCTGATGCTTTGCAACTTTCCCAGCCTAGGGAAAAATCCAGAAAGCCAGATTCCTCAGTGAAATGCTGAGGATCCTCAGTGAAGACTCTCAAGGCTGCCTGACGTGGTTTGCAAATTTTTGGTCCTTAAGCTTAAATCTCTGGCCAGCATTTAACTATGATTTCTGCCCCCTGCAAGGAGGAGGGGAAGTGTGTATATGCAGCAGGGAAGCAGGACAGGGGTTTTGCTGTATTTTGTCTCTTAGCTGTAGCTGTCCGGAATGGCAGACACGATTTTGAGGGTGAGTGTAAGACAGTTCTGAGAAGGCAGAGGGTGGTGCAAGACAGACGTGATCCATCCCTTCTTCCTCTTGAAGTTGGCTGCTTACATGGTTCTGGAAGGCTTGCTTGCAGGTGGCAGAAGTAACCAAGTGTAGATAGTGATTAAGTTGTAATTCCCCAAATTTGAATAATGTAATTCTTCATATTTTAGTAGTTATCTGTGAACTTTTACTTTAGTTCTGATGTTCCCTTGTTCCCCCTTATCTCAGCTGTTTTATTTCAGCCTGTCAAGGAAGAAAGAGAAAAGAGACTGCAAATGTGTAGGGACAGTCTTGTGCCTGTGGAGCAGATTAACTCCAGGACATACAGCTGAGATATTCGAAACACTTTTGAGTCTGGCAGCTTTGTGTTTGCTTTCCCTTTTCCTTCCTTTTTTAGTCTTCCAGTAATAGGTCCCTTGTTCCAAAGAACAAAAGCAGCACTTAGTGGTCATTCAGAAAGATTCATTAAAACCAGAAATGGAGTAATTGTAAACAGACACCCCACTCCTACCATCCCCCCCTTTCCTTCTAGCTCAGGGCACAGCAGCCGTATATTGTCTGGCTCCAGACAATTTTGGGGATTAAAAAAGGAACAATAGCCTTTGGAGGTTAAAATAACATTTCTTTATTCAGATGTTATAGTACTTTCTTAGAAAACTGAGAAAATAACCCCAATTTTAATTTTTTTAAAACACTGATAAATATTCTCATTATAAAATCACATTATGACTCTTACACTAAAGTAAAAAGTAAAGTTGTAACTGTGCTAAGGTTTTATCACAAAAAGTAAGAAAGGTGGGAAAAGCAATGTAAAGGTTAATTATGGCAATTTTTCTATAGACTGAGGTAACGGGTGTCTAATAAAGCTGTGATTCACCCATGGTTTGTCGTTTTTACAAGAGCTATTCAATAAGTATTGCAGGTTTGTTAACCTTTGTGCTTGACAAGAATTGTTTGCATAGTATCAGTTGTGGGCAGTAGCTGTCATTTGCTGAATTGGTGGCACTTGTGGAAGTTGTTTCATTACTGAGAGATTTTTTTAATTACAGAATTATGGAAGGCAGACGAAGATGTGCTCCAGGTCCCTCTCCTCCCTCCCTTTTGACTCTATAACTACAGAGCCCTAGTAGGGTGCATACTGCCTTCCCTGGCCTCATCAAGTTTGCCCAGGACCCAGCTAAAGATGTGCCTGCTGAAATGCCAGGAGTTTAGATGCAAAAACAGGTGCAGATGTATTTTAACACTTACAACTGCTCCAAAATTTAGGGTTTTTTTGGTAGCAATCTGCATGCATTGAACAATGGGTGGATACTTATTAAATAACTGGGGCATTTTAGAGAGACAAGTAGATTGACAGTGCTTGTATAAACTGTTTTGTTACCTGCACTTGTGTGAGGAGCACTTGTGATTTGGAGAACCAGATGACTTCAAAGCAGGACAATCAGTCTGTTTGTCTCACCTGACATTGGGTGGCACAGAGAGAAACCGGACCTGAATGAGCCAGACCAGGTACGAGAGACCAATACGGTGGCAACAACAGGACTGTTGCTTTACATGTGGTGTGGAAAAATGGGTCTGTGTTTAGTTTGGGGTTGAGTTAATTGAACTGTATGACTGGTACCTGAATTAACTTGTTCTGAATTATCCTGGGTATCTTCTCATGACTTAGTAAAATAAGTGAGGGGTAACTAAATGGAATTGCTGTGAGAGGATTTTATTGAAAGGTTCTGGTGCAAAAGGAGTTAAGGCCCCATTACAACACTGTTGTTGCCATTGTGATTTGGATAGTGTAACTGCTTAAAAATAAATACCATTGAATTATTCACTGGTTTTAGGCAAGTAATTGGGAGGAAATTAAATGGTTAGCATGCTGATGAAACTTTTCCTTTGGTTAAGATCTGTTCTGTTTATTTTAAAGCTTGATAGAGTGCACTTTTTTCTTTTTTCTTTTTTTCTTCTTTCTTTTATCTTTTTTCTCTTTTTTTTTTTTTTTTTTTTTTTATTCCCACCCCCATAAAGCAGAAGATACCAGAGCGGGAGGAAGGACAGCTCATGTAGGATCTGTTCACTTAACAAATGCAGAGAGACAGGTTCTGTATGCATGCTGCCAGATTGATAGGATGTGGCGCTGTTGCTTTCACCTCCAGCCTAACCTTGTGGCAGAAGACAATATAAGTGGTCCCATAAGCAATAGGCGTATACATGCATGGCTGTTGAGTCAAGGCTCCACACCTGTTCTGTGTCATAACAGCTTCATTTGTGCATGGGGGGAGCAACAGAGAGGAAACCAAGTGCCCTACTTCTCACAAGATCGCCAGAGGGGTAATGTCTTTGAGTCAGGAAAATGTCTCTGGTTAAGTGCTGGCGTTAAAGAAATTAGATGGTACTCTTCTAGCTCCCTCTTTCTGTGCTCAAGGTAGGGCTTTGTAACTGCTATTCTGTTACAAAAGTGGCTTTTAGAAGAACGTTTTATTATGCATTCCTATCTGAAGTGCTTTGGGTTTCTGCAAAAATTACTGTCAATGAAAGATATATTCTATGAGTTAGTTATTTATTTTAAGTATTAGCTCAGTTAGATAACTAGGTCTTGAGGCCTTTCCCCTCTCTGGAGAACCAGAACAGTTTTCTATTCTGTCAGCAAAGCTTTGACCTAACTCGCTTCAGCTTGTCCTAGTTAGTTTCCTTATAACTATGTGAATGTCTGCAAAGACCATTATTATAAACTCCTCTGAAGTCATATTGTGATGAAGGATAATTATTACTTTTTACTAAGTCTTTTGTTTTCTTTTGACTTTACTAAGTGAGCTAAGATTACTCAAGAAAATGTTAATTTTTAATTTTACAACTTTTTTTTTAATGTTACTTAACTTAGTAAATAGGTTGGTGCTTCAGTGAATGGATCTCTTACCTAATAAATTACGGCAGAATATAGCAATCTCACACTTGACTTGCAGTGCTATCATTCCTTTTCCCTTACCTTTAGTTCCAGAGTTGACCTGATTTGCCAGTCCTGGAACCGTGTTTTCCATCAGAAACTGAAACAGCATTGCGACTTGGCAGCATGTTCACACCCACACAGCCACATTTCTCTTTCTTTGATTTAGTAGTCTCAGTCCTTCATTGGTTCATACCTCTAAGTAGGAGGTTATGATGTATCTGCAGAGAGCATTCCCAGAGCTGTGTGCTTCAATTTACAGTTAAAGAAGATGGAATTTCTCCTTGAATCTGTTCAAATCACATGAAAAGTGAGTGGGGGAGGTACGTTATCATCTTAGTAGCAGTATTAGTTTGGGTCAGTGTCAGGTACCATTAAGCTATTATGCTTTGATAATCAGTCATCAATACATGCACAGCCAGAGCTGTGAAGGGCTTATGCTGAAGTGACTCAGGGTGGTAACTGAGGGCTTTCTTTTCTAGTAATACTTATATTCATATTCTCTTGGTACACGGACATTAAAGGTTAGATTAATGTGGTACTATATGTTTGTATATCTCATACTCATCTATCTCTTTCTTCACCCAGATTTATTTTTTAATTGTGTTACCTTTTTTTTTTGTGTTGAAAGACACTTGATAAGAGTGACCAAACCTGGGATTCAGTGATTAGTGCTATTTTGGATGCGCAGATACCCTTTATACAGGTGAGCCTAGTTGGTTTTGTCTGATTTTATACCAAGCTGCTGATTACTTATGCAGATTTATTTTTACTACTGTGCTATTTATAGTCCTTGTAGTTGTAAACTGTCAAAATATCAGGGGGTTAGGGCTTTGGATCTTTGTTATATCAGAATTGAACGTACCACAGGTGGGATGTTGCAGGGATCTTCCTGTTCTAAGCTGTGGATGTGACGAACTATGGAAGGGTAAGACACACAAGGAATATGGAGTACAGGCATCTTTAGGAAAAAAGATCATTGGACCCAGAAAATCCAAAGATGAAACTTCAGCAGCCTGACCTTGCTTCCATTTTTAAGTATAAGATGTTTGAGAAATTGAACTCATGTTTAGAGTCTTACCAGAATTTCTAAGTCTTAAATTGAGAGAGTAAAGCATGTTTAAAAAAAGTAGACATTACACATTATTGCTAAGACTTAGTGATAGTCCAGTAATGTGAAGCACATGATTTACCTGTCATGGAAAATGGCTGTGCTTTGAAATATGAAGACGCACATGGAATATCTCAGCTTTCTGCATTTGGAAGCTACGTTTCCAGTTTTGACTTCCACTGTTGACGTTTCGTACAGCGGCTTCTGTAATGTGTAAATATAGAGAGTCCAGTAAAAGGGTGAAGGTAGGTTACAGTCTTGCATAGAGGAGATAAAACTAGATTTAAAAGAGGTAAAAAAAAGACACACAAGCAATGTAAATTATACTGATGCAGTTACTTTTGAAGTGGTAAGTGCTGTAGTATTACCATACCTGCTCTTCCTTGCCTTTGTTCTGTCATTACCTAAGAAAAGATTGTTGTTTGATAAACAACGTGCAGCATTGGATGCCAGATGAAAGCATAGCCAAAAGATTAGATTACATTATCAAGGGACAGAGGAAGGAAGATGCATTGAGAATGGGTCTGTTACAAGTCACCAGGTAATTATCAAGTTCATAATTATAAAGGGGTAGCCTCTCCTTTCTAATGTCTGTTTTAAATGCAAGTTATGATTAAAAGCAGATTATTTGGGGGGGAAGGGGGGAGATGAGGAGGGAAAGAGGAGAAGGTTTTGTTTTTTTTTCTCCATCCAGATTGTTATTGAAACAAAGAAAATCTGCAGAAGTGCAAAAAAACCTCTAATAGCGTGTATGTACATGCATGTTTGGAGAGCAAAGACAAAGGGATTGTGAGAGCTCTGAACTTTTGATTTCTTGTCAAAGTAGGTGTAAAAACCAATCTGAAAATAATTCTGTGAAGATGACTTTTTTTTTCCAGTGTAATGAAGTTGCAGGCCTAGTTTAGCCTATGTGAAAAGAGAGAACAACATCAAGTGAAACCAGTTTTCAGAAAATGGTGTGACTTTGAAGATCAAAGAGACAGCAATCCTAAAGGCCCACTAATCTTGTGCCCCCACAAATACAGTGATCAATAATGGTGCTATGTATTGGAATATCTCCACTTCTGCTGTCAACACAGGTTTCAAAACTGAGGGAAAGTTCAAGTTGCCAGGTAGTTTATTCCATATTACACCTAATGCTAGTATCTCCACTGATAGATACTACAATTTTGCCATGTGCCGTTTTTTTTCTTCTGTGCCACAGTTCATTGTAAACATCAATTAAATTTTTTGCTAGCTGCAATGACTGTAATCTTAAATATGAATATATATTTTAGAGCACAAGCAAAATCTCAGAATATAACCCAGGGAGTCCCTAGCACTGTACCTCCTACTGTTTCAACCATTCTGTCCATCTCTTCTACATTTCTAATCAGGTGTTCCTGATACCCTCTTTTAATTTCAGAATGGCATTCTTTATTTCAGTTGCAGTGCTCATAATAGCAGACCATCTTCTATTGATCAGAGAATAAAATGGTGGGACTAATTTCAGCATTCTGCCTGGTCTTGTCTTATACCTTGTCTTCTCTTTTGTGGCAGTCCTAGATATTAATAAAAATTTTGAGTGCTGGATTCTTGGACCTGAAATTCCGAGGCTCAGCATAGCCAGTGTGTAGCTTTTACAGTGTGAAGTGCTGAGCATCTGCTTCTTGAGGGTTTAGGTAGTATCTGGAAATAATGGAAGGAAAACTCTTTCTTCTGGTAATTTTTGGGTTTGTACAATAACACCAGTTTGTGCTGTTCTTTAGAAGAGTAATTCTGGCTTGATTCCGTGGACTTGGGATGCAGGGGCATTTGGGAGGAACTGAAATGTGTGCTGAACTGAAAAACTATCTGATTGAAGCAATTCCAGGTTAAAGTTCCTATGGCCTAAGAAGTGATAAACCCCAAGTTGTTGCCAGCTTGTCTTCTCTTGCAGAATTGGCCTAAAATTTAGTGTTATGTCTGAATTATGGGTGAAAAGATCTATCATTTGCTTAGTGGTCACAGGGACAGCAGATGCTGACAGCAGAGTGAAATGTCTTTACAGGTTTTCAACTTTAAAAGTTCTGGATTAAATAAGTAGCAGCCAGTATTTTGTGAGAGATTTCAAGGGAGACCTGCAAAATATCTCAGGCTACTTCCTCAATTAAGTTCAGCTGCAAAAGAAAATGGGCCCAGGACTTCAGAAGCCAAAGAGAAATATTGATAAATAAGCTGCAGTAGATGTTTTTTCCATTCATAACAAACAATATTGTTGAAGAGGACAATGAGGGTGCTGTTTTGACGAGATTCTAACACATAACTGGAATAGCATTGAGTAAAACATGGAATTTTGCTTTGTTGACAGTCTGTGAATGGTACTGAAACAGTACTTACATTCAGTGCTAATGTGAAGTGGAAATACTGGAAAATGTGAACTTTGTTATGAGTTTTCACATGCTCTTTTTATGTGCCTTGTGGCTTATGTATGAAAAGCCTTCTCACAGCTCGAAGAGCAGGGAGCAAATTAACTTGCTAGTGGCAGGGACTCGGGCTTCAGGTAGCACGTGAATTGCTGTGAATTCAGCAGTATTATTCTATTGTCTTACTCTAGGAAATATTTGGAAATACTTGTGTCCTGCATTAGACCTGGTTGTCTTAGAATTAATTAACAAATTACAATACAAAGTATTTTTGACATTCACTAATATACATAGTCCACATAATGTGGACTTGTCTGTGGAAAGCTGGCTGCCCTAATAAAGTAGTATTTAGTAAGTGAGTAGTACTTAGTAAGTTCCCAGCCTTACTGAAAAGTTTCTCTCTCCTTCCTCTTCACCCTCACATTTTTTCTTTCATCTTTTTTTTTTTTTGTTTAGAAGTATATTTTGTAGCATTACTATGGTATTTCAGAGCAAATTATTCAGATATTTAAAAAAAAAGACCCAAGAGAAAAAAGGAGGAGGAAGTAGAGAGGTGGAGGTAGAGAAAAGCTCCCCATGGCATAGCATTGTCTCCAGAAATCAAATATGCCCACTAGGTATTTTCCACTGGGAACTATTGAATTAGACCCCTGCATCCTGATCAGAGAGATTGTTGAAAGTAGGACTCTTGCAGTGAATAGCTTTGAAACTGCCTGCCAGTGCTCACATGCTTTTGTGCAGTGAATTGTTGATCATTACTTCCTTCCTATGAAAACAGAATAAAAGGAGTGACAAGCAAAATACAAATTTGGGTGAGATTTAACAGTTTGAAGACTGAATTGTTTTGTAAGAGTAATTTGATTTATTCTCTTATGCAGTGGGGACCTGGAGAAGAAAAGCTGCTGGAGTGTGCTGTTCAGGAGATGGAAAAGCAGCAGGATGCTATGTCTCTGCAGGGGACAGTCTCTAGTAAAACATGAGAGAGAAATAGACTTCATTGAACTAGATTCCTTGAAATACTTCTGCATGATGCAGAAAAAAAGGTGCTTGGCAGCACATGTTAGCTGTGTCTCGTGTCTACAGCAATGCAATACTGAATGCAGTAAAAGTATGGATTGGCAGTCACGAGCCATGGAGTTATCAGGCCATGTGACTTTCCTACCTCTGAGCTGAGGGTTGCTGCTGAGATGAAGTAACTGGATTACATGTGCATGGTTCTTCCATGCCAAAGCAAGCAATGTAACTTGAGCCATGAAAGTGGTTTAACTGAAATAATTTTACTTGGGATTAATTGCAGTGGATTATGACTGACGACGTCAATCACCGTGTTTCAGAGGAAGGGGAGGAACTTTGCTGAGACTCAGTAACTCAGATAGCTTTTCATTGTTTGTACTTTGCCCAGGTAGTTAAGGCCAGGACCTGCTGCCAGCATGTGTGGTTTGAGTCTTGAAGCCAGTGAGAATTGTTTCTGGGCTCAGCACAGGAATGTACCAATGTTCTCATTGTTCCCTTTGGGATGGGGAGGAATTCTTTAGACAAATTTAATTTAAATTCTGAAAAATAGCAAGGCTGAAAAATTAAGCCTTTTTCTTCAGGTCTCTGTCTTCCTCACTCAGCCTTGCTAATGAGTTTTAAGATTAATTTGAGTAGATTGCTTCCTACATTGTACAGGATACATTTTAGGATTCAAATATATGGGAAGGTTTGTCTTCATAGTCCCCTGTATTTAGGCTCTCAGGGCTACTAGTTCAATTTATCAATGCTTTTGGCCTACTTCAGTTGCCTTCACCAGTAGTGGAAGTTAAACTGAAATAAATACATCTTTAACTGGAACACGTCTGTGTGCGCAATGTTAAATTTAGGATTTGGGTCTAGGACCTGAGTGATTATTTGTCACTGGAAGTTTTAACAGGGATCAGAATTAGTCCCAGAAATGTGAATTTAGATGAAAGTCGGTGTCTTCAGGAAGACAAGGCTTTGGTTGATCGTTCTGCTTTTGATTGTTGTGTTTAAGTGAGGAATCTCACTGTTGGTGACAGGGGTGGTATAAAGGAGCACCCATTAGTGCTGAGCTGAGCATGAGCACATTTAACTAAACAGCTCTGAGGTGGCACTTAAAGCTTTAGATTTCTCTTGGCCATTGGCCACCATAACTTCATGACTGTCAATATTAAGCACTCCCTATGGGGTCTCTTGAGTTGCCTTGTCCCTGGAAGCAAAGGTGTGTTCATGTTTGTTTGGATTTTTTTTTTTTTTTAACATTTTAAAGAGGAGGCATCATTTCAGTCAGCTCTTCATTGACAATGTATCTTATTTTACAAGCAAGTGCAGCACAGACATTAAAAAGTTGAAAGTACCTTTTGTTATAAGTATTTTTAGCTGTTCATTTCTATTCATATGGCACTTAATGCCTGGTTTGTTTGTTATTTGTTTTTTTTTTTATGTAGGCTTAGCATGGTCAGTGAAAAGGCTATATGTGAATAATGAAGTTGTAACAAAAAAAAATCTCTTGTAAAACAGTTCATTTACCACTGTACATTAGAGAAAGGAGAGGAAGTGGCATGGTTGCCACATGAATGCGTTCAGCTGGTGGAGACAGAGCAAGTGGTACACTTGGTGGTGGTGAGACCATTGTAGCTTTACAGCTTCTGGTGCTAGCAGGAGAAAGCCTGGGAAGTGTGACATGTTTTCCATAGCACGTGGTGGGTGATTAGTAGTTGACAGTGAGCTGATATGAAATGATAATGCAAGAGTGGCTGTGGTAATTGTTGTGTTGTCTGTGTCTCAGGAAGAGGTGTGTCTGCCTCTCGCCTGCAGTAAAATTGATGGCATGGTCTGATAGACAAGTGCTGCATAAAGGCTGAGAGGAATTTATAGGCACCTGAAGGCAATACAAGCTGATGATGAAAGGCGTTCTCAATGTTAGACACTAATTCACAGTGAAGTGAAATCCTCACAAGGGCTTTGTGTCTGTTGTACAGCTTCCCATGATGAAAGCCCACCTAAAGGGCAGTAGGTTGTAATTCAAATGTGGTTTAGTGCCATGTTGAAGTTCATGAGAAAAAAAAAAAAAAAGTAGAAGAATTAATTAGACCTTAGCTGCAAGCTTATTGCAGCTCCTTCGTAAGAATATCCTCAACTACTGCGCCTTCGACTCGCATTTATTTTGTTAGTCATTTTAACACCTTCTTTTTTTCTGCTTGGTTTTCCTAAAGATATATGTTCAATACGCTAATATCAGAAAATACTTCTGAAGTAGCTTAAAAGATGTATCTGAACTCATTGGCGTAGAATTTTAGTTACCTCTTTGGCAGCTAACTAAACATTTTGTTCTGGGGGAATAACACGTGTTTTCTCAGTTTTGTCCTCTTCCTCCAGAGCCCTGTTTATATAGTTCATTAGGTTTCTGTGAAATGAAACTCAAAAGATTCAGTAGAGTTTATGAGCAATTTCATGTAAAGACTGCTATGAGCTGGTACTTGCTGCTTTATTTGTTCTTCTTTTGGAAAATGCCAGTTTCCAGTGTTAGTAATCCCAAATGCAGAATAGAAAATTGGGGCAGTTTATGGGAGCAGATTAATTACTGTTATGTCTTGTGTTGTAATTGTATTGTTATGGCATTTTGGTCTGGGTCTGTAAGAAAGGCGCAGCTTGTAAAAAGTTAAAGAAAAGTAGGAACTTTCAGGCACCTGTTCCCTTGATCTGGAGTGTGGTGTGTTTGCCAGGAACCTTTTTATTTTTTCCCTTTGTCAGCTGATTCATAGAAGATAGTGCTTTTCCCTGTATTCTGTTGAAGAGGGAGTTGCAGATTGCATTTTGGATGACTGTAGCGATCCTAGCTCTAGGTAGTGAAGACTGACATCTGTCTTTTCAGAACTGTCATATCAGTTGTTCGTTTACTGGTGAAAGGACATATTCTTTTATTTCTCAAGACAGTAGCTGCTGAATGTCAATGTGTACTATAGTTCTGAGACTGCATTTTTTGTGTATGTATAAATGTAATTACATTATGCAATTATCATTGTGCTCACTTTCCCCTCTGATATTAAGAATGTACTGGTTTGCCTGCTTATGTTCCATATCAGTAGTTCTGCTTCCAAAGCAAAAAGCATTGAATAGACAGAATTCTTTGAGAAACATTAGAGGTGCCAAGAATTATGGTAAGGATACAAAGTTCATAATTTTTTTTTTTTCAATTTCAAAACTCACTTCTTTCACAGTCTGTCCTTACACTTGGTTTTATTACAAGTTTGAAAAAACAATTGGACAGTCATTATGAGCTGAAAAAGGAGGCCAGGTTGTACTTTAATGCCTGAAGTCATCTGAGATTCCACTCAAATATGCCGAACAAGTTCACAATTTCCAAGGTCAAAACCAGATAGATCCTAGTGTCTCTAGAATCCTTTTTTTTTTTTTTCTTTTTAAATCTTGCTGTTCTCTTGCTGGCATCTCCTCTTCACTCTTTCAGTTCATTCACTTGAGTTAGTCTTTACCAAACTCCTTGTGTGAGTGCCTCCCACCTCCCCCCCTCCAATCTTTCTCAATTGTTTTTCTCTGTACCACAACCTTGCCCTTTTCTACCACTAGTGATGCTTTTTCTTCTGACTTGCTCCTGGCCTATTCAACAGCTGTATTTCTCCTTGCTCCCAGCTTGACCTTTCTTCATTCTGTTGCCTTCATGCTTTCAATTTTTTGACTGTTCTTCCTCCCTCTCTTCTCTTGTCATTTCCCTGGCACTGTATTTCTCTATCTTAGTGTGTCCTACCTTTCCTGTTCATGTTAGCTATGTCTTGTTTTATCACTTCTGACAAAATCAAACTCATTCCTAAGGAAATTTACTATTGTATTGTATTTTCTTTTCAATATTTTGCTTTGTGTATGTTTCTTTGATTCTTTCACTTTTCCACTAATCATTTACTATCTGAGGTTTTACAAGTTAATTGATGAAAGAGTTAGTGAGCTAAGTTGTTATTCTCAAAAAGTGAAAAATAAAAAAGTTGGGGAAAAAAGTATCTTGATAATAATTCATGGCAACCGAATGGCTTTTTCACATCAACAGCCCTTCCTCCCGGAGCTGAAACAAGCAGTTCCACAAAGCTGCAAAAAGCAACAAAACCTCTGATTGTATTGGTTTGTCTCTTTTTTGACTGAATTCTGCTGAATTTTAGGTAACCTGTAGCTGAACTTATGGTGCGTTAAACACCACAGAACTCACTGCAGGAAAGAAATGTTATGCCCCATCAGCAGGGAAAATAACCTGGCTGGAGTTAGTGCTAGACTAGACTCCAGATATTTAACATGCTAAAGAAGTAGTGACTTTGGGGGAAATTCAGGAGTATCTAGTTAGAGAGAGAACTCTGATCAGCTACTTGCTCTTGGTATTGGTATAGCCCTTGCTGTAGGAGGTCTTGGACACATAATCAAAGGTGGGAAGGTGCTCTGAACTTTCCCTTGCAGTGATTTTTCTGTTATTTTCTTTCCACTCTCCTCTGGTCATAGCATATGCAGAAACATCATAGCTTTGATCTTCTGATGCACATGGATAATGTGAACCTGTGGTAGGGATAATATTGGCTCTGTTACCCTTGGACGTGATATGATGACATAGACCTAATTTTTTTGTGAAACCAGAAATATCACAGTGGTCTCACAACTTTGCAAAACACTGATGAAGACTGATGTATGTTGGGGGGCTTTCTGCTTGTTTTCTGTGTTTAGTTGTTTTGTTGTGGGTGTTTTGTTTGTTTTTTTTTTTTTTGTTTTGTTTGTTTTTTTGGGTTTTTTTCTTGTTTGCTTGGTTTTTTTTCTTGGTTGTTTAGGTATTTTTTTTTAAGTAATGTGTTCCAAATTTCAAGACTTTGGATACTTTTTTCTAGGTTTTATGTTCCTCTAATTTCTTTCACCCACTCCAAAGATTTTCTATAGTTGCATTTCTTTCTTTACTGACTGTTGCCCCTTCCCCATGTCTACACTTCCTTCCCAGATTACCCTTTCGTGGTATTTCTTGTTTTGAACTGACAGTTGCTGTGTTATATATAAAATCTTCCTGGTTTGGAGGGTTTTTTGTCCTTAAACTCTTTTAGTGAGTTTTGCTTCTTATCCTCCAATTTCTACTCTTCATGACTTCTTCCTTGCTTCTCCCTATTGCCTGTTAACACAAAGTCATTGTGTTTTAAATTTACGTTACCAATGTATTTTGATTGTTCAGATCCTTTTCTGAAATTGATGAGTGGTTTCTTTGGTAACAAAAGCTGTGATGCCACCCTGCTTCTCCTTCCCCCTCCCTGCAGTATCCAGTGAATTAAAGTTACAACAGAGAGAAATAGAAAAGAACTTGGGATGGCAGAAGTGGGTAGGAGCATTACTTTCGTTGCCATAGAAATGAAGTTGCCCATTTTTGGAATGTGAATATCAAGAGATTTAAGTTGTGGCATCTATTGAAGTATATTATGGGTTTCCTGCAAGTTGGCCACAGAGCTGCAGGGTTATTCTGAGCTATCTGGTTTTTCGTCTGCTCTCTTAACCTTCCTGATTGACCTGTTTGCAAAAACATTTTGTATCCAGTCTCTGCCTTCCAGTCCTCCACAGCCCTGAGGGTAAAGTTCACTGTTTAATTCCACAAATGCTTATGGACAATGCAAATTATAAAGGTACACAGAAGACTATCTATTTGCTCTGGAAGTGTTAATCGAACTAGTGTATTTGTTAAGAGGAGAAAATACAGCTACCCCAGTGTGGAAAGCAAGCACAGTGGCTTGGACTGAGTGGAGAAAGACGCTGTAAGAAAAATAAAAAAGGAAAATCAGTAAAAGAACATGATCAGTTACATTGATTCCTTCCTGCTATAAAGGATATACATACTTGGTGAAGAATAAAATAACAGTTTTTATTTTACATTATTACTTCGAAATGACAGCTCAGACCATGCATCAAAACCAAATCACAGAATTAAAATTACTTTGTATGATACCTTGTAAAGCATCCCATTTCTTATTTCCTGCACTAGTTCTTATTTACTGCTACTGTGGCTTTTACAGAATTTCTCATCCTTCAGATATTCAGCTATTTAGGTACCTGGTAGGAATAAATTAGGAATGTGTTTTATGGTAGAGATGATGGCTATTAATTTGTTAGGCCAACTTCCGAGATACATTTTTCTGTCAATGTGTTTTTTTGGGCCTGTTTGCAGATGTACCTAAGGGTATGTCTTTTCACAGTGATATTTTTCTTTCCTACATGGTAATGTTACTTATATGTAACTGTATTTCATGTCTTTGTACTTTTGAATCTCATTATTTTTGCCAACAGAGGGAACCTTAGGAAACAATTCCGAATATGATGATAACATAATAATAGTGTAGTCAGCATTGATTTTTCTAATCTAATCTACCTAGTAAATAATGTGAATAGAAGGAGCATTTTCACTTTGTGTTACTTTTATTTCGTTTTTACTACTATGATTACAAATTAGAGTATTAAATGTAACTTTTATTATTTAAAGCCCTATTATTTTTCTGCTTGAATTTGTATAGCATTTGCTGTACTTAATTAAACAACAGGAAATTGGATCTGTGCTGTCTGCTACAGCTACTTGCGGAAATGAAAAAGTTAAAACTCAGGCTGGATGGTTGAAGAGAGCATGAGAGTAGCTGAAGCATGTTACTTGTTCTTCAGCATGAGCCTGATGAGAAAGAGTTTTCCTGTAAACTTACTACCAAAGCTATACACATAAGGTTCTTGGCTGCTTTGGAATTACAGGCAGCTTGAAACCGTGTGAATGCTTCTCATGGAAATAACTGATGTTTAGGCACTTTTAAATTCCATCAGCAGCCGAGGAAGTAACCTGTTATTTTTGGTCATGGAACATTTTTCTCCCTTACTTAATTTGTACCCATTGCATCAAATAAGGCTTCCCCCCTATGAAATGTTACTTTTACAATTGTTTTTTTAAGAAATGCTTTTGTGCCTTGCATTTATTGTAGCTATTGGTGGGCAGGAACTGGGACAAAATACGCTTTTGAGTCTAATTGCAAGTGATTGGTTTCTAATTTTTCCTTACATGTCATTGTTTAAATTCTGCTCTTTTGACATGTTTTCTCCTAAAGCACTCCCTATTTACAATTCAGTACTCCTATTAGCTTAAGTCTCAGCTAAGCAAATCCTGTTCTGTGTTAGTAAATGTCTTAGTTCTTGACATGTTGCAGGAGGAATCTGGTGGTTATGACATCTACAGCTTTAGAGCTGCAACAATAAGAAATAATCTATATCTTGTCATCTTATGGTAGAATCAGATCTCTCTTTTAGCGGAATGAAGCAGCAGCTGTTTCCTACTAGAACTAACAGATACATTTTTGGTTGGTTGGTTGGTTGGTTTGCGGGAAAAAAAAAAAAAAAAACACAAGTCTCTCTCACAATCTGAATCTGTAAAAATAAATTGTAATTGTTAAAAAAACTTATCTTAAGTGCTTGGATGCGTAAGCATGAGGAGATAAATATCAGTATTTGTCAGACTTGGAAGGCTAATTTCTAAGTCTTTGTTTTATGCACCCATATGTTTTGGATTTACTGGGTCTACAGTGAAAATCATGGGTGAATTTGGCCCAGAAACTACATGACTTAATCACAGAAAGCTGTGTTATCTTCTGAGAAAGACAATTTTCATGATAGATGTAGTAGTCCCTAAACTGTTCAGCGGTTCCCAAACTAGCAGTCAGAATTGCTGGCATTAGCTTCCCTCTTCATTTCCAGTTAACAGGAGAGGAACAAATGAGCAGTGGAGATAAAGGCTTTATCCTTGAAGGAAGTTCTTTGATCCCATGGTAGTTATCCCAGTAAAATTCCTCACAAGGACACTTACATACCAGGATGAAGATTCCCTTTTTTCTGCTTTTCCTCTGTACAGAATAAAAGCAGAAGAGAGCAAGAAGCATTAATCCTGGAGTACAAGTGTCCCAGCAGGATTAGTGTAGCCATTAATGTCTTTGTAGACAAGCCTGAGATGAGAAGAGAGTTAAAGCAGTCTGTATTCTCTTCATTTTCTTTTAAAAGTTTGAAACACTCATTATCATGCCTGAAGTAAAGTTCAGAGTTGAGGTATACTTCATTGTGATAATTTTCTCATACCTGCCCTCATCCCTGTGGGTATTGCAGAAAAGTTCATGCGTATGAGGAAAGGTGAGGTGCTGTCTACTGAAATGCTGCCCTTTACTATGAAGTGCTGTGAGACGCTGCTTGTACCTCCAAAAGCACCTGTATAGGAGAGGGGCAGGACCTACCAAACTTGGTGAAATGCTCTGACATGTGTCACACCCAAAATTTGCAATAGGGTGTTCATAGGCTTTGGTGGTAGGGCATGTTTGCTGTGAGGTGCAGTAAGACAAAATATATCAGCCTCACTTCCAGAGTTTGGGATTATTTAGCATGGGCAAGTTTTCCCAGATTTTTTTTTTTTTTTTCTGTGAGGACATGTTCTTAAGGGTAGAAATCACAGTGGCCTGAATAAGAAGGAAGTTGCTGACAGCTTTACTGGTCTTTTAAATTGTTATTCTCTGCTAGCAGCATTGCTTTTCCCAAGGTATTTCTGTGGATAGGGGATTCTGGCAATCATACCCTGAGTGTTTAAAAGGTGCTGTACTTTGTTCTTTTCTTTTTTTTTCTTTGTTTTTGTTTTCTTTTTCAAAATTATGCTAATGTAAAATTTGATTTTAACTTTTTTTTTGGAGCATATGCTACCCAGTAATAGTTCCCAAACTCCTTTATAGTTGACATTCTGATTTATGCACAGCTGCAGTTCCCTACAAATATTGGATCTTCAAAAGTAGCAGCTTAAATTTTAAAGTATTTTTCCAAACTGTTGTACAGGTGAAACAATATTCTTGCTTTTTAAAGAAATGGCAGAATAAGTCATAATTGTCAATCATGGAAGCATTCTTAACAACTTGCCTGACAAATTCAGTTATACTGAGGGCATGAATTTTTTTCAAGATTTTCATGTTTTAATAAAGAAGTCTTTTGAAGCCAATTATGTTTGTAATATATACCATGTCTCGAGCACTGTCCTTTATTCTTAATTATACTCTGCAGGTTGCTGATTGCACGTACCTTTTGAGTATTCCCTTTGGCATGCACAAGCATAAACAAAGCTGCAGACACTGTGTTTTCTTCTACCAGTATCATGATGTGTTTATGAATTAAGCAAGAAACCTTGGGTTTACGTGGGTTTCCCCATCATTGGAAAGGAAATTTATTCTTTTAATAAGGCTGGTGATTAAGCATTGAATTGAAGATAAAGTGTGGTTTGATACAAGAATAAGTGAAATTAATGGTCTTTACAGTTGAAGGTTTTGAAGGAACAGTTTAATTGCTTATGAGCTGTTTGCTTTCTTTTGACAGTACTGAACTGTTGGGAGTGATTATTTTCTTAGATTCTAACCCCTAAGGAACACTGTGTCTTTGATTTTTGGTAGCTGAGAAACTGAACTGAATGAACTGAAAAAGAAAGCAGCTCCAAAAGTGTGGATGTGTGATTTAGGAAAGATCATATGAAGATCCTGTGGTTTAGAAAAGGTCAAACTGCGGGGAGGAGAAACCGCCAATTTTTCTAGAGTGGCACAGAAAGATTCTCGACAGGAGAGGATATATTGTGATATTGTGGCCGTACCCTACTGCTGAGGGAATCTCTTTAGCTAAGTTAGATATGCAGCCACATGGAAGTTTACATAGGGAAGACAAGCCCAGCTCTGGATGCATCCTTGAAATGATCAGGTGTTGGCTCATGTGCCTTATTTTTGTTTCTTTCCTGTGTACTATGCTACTCCTTTTCCACATTGTGCTTTTTCACATTCTGAAGGGAATCTTTTCTCATTGCAGGGCACTTTATCTCCCATTGCATGGGTACTTACCCCTTCTGGCTGCTCTGGGGACACACACCTTTTTCCTTTCCTCTTTCCTGTATCTCCCTCCTTAAGAGAGGGACATTTCAGAGCCAGCTGCTCGTATCGGAACTTCACATGGTATCTGGCAGTAGAGGCAGATAGCATTTGAGGTTGTGTGTAGGGAGGAGGAAGGGCCCTCTTGAGACTTTGGTATGTGTTCCATTGGCTTGATCACAGGCTTTGAAGGCAAGGATGGCTGAGGAAGCTCCTTTGTGTGAGCTAGAGGCCAGCTTGTAGGGCAGTGAGAGGAAGCCATGGGACTTCTGTGGCATCTGGGACCAGTTGTAGTTGCAGAGGAAGTTGCTGGCTGTAGATGAGGCTTCTGAAGATATAGACCAGATCAGACTGCGTGTCTGACACTCGGCTGTACTGCCTGAGGAAGTCTTTCAACCTCAGAGTGAAATGAAACACAGGTCAGAGACTACGGGGTCAGAAGACAAAAATTGCAAAGTTAGCTAGACATTCCAGGCCAAGAGTTTTTCCTTCTTTCACTAAACAGAGCAAAAGGCATTTCTGATTACCAGTGATGCTGATAACGTAGTAGTGTGTACAGATTTGAATCCTTTTGTGCTTGGCCTCGCACTGGCTGCCCAGGCTTTGACGAACTTTCCTGGCATTGAGGTTGATGCATAAAAGCATATTATGTTTTTTTGTGCAAGTAACCTATGACTCACCTTCAAAGAGAAAAAAGTGCTGAAAGCCTTAGTATCTGAATGGTTTGACTCTGGTTTTGAATTACATATAATAAAAAATACTCATCATATGCAGTGTGAACGTGAACATTTATTTTCCAGAGCTCACTGTCTCACAACCAAAACCATCGTGGAAAGGAGAGGGGGATGTTCCCCTTAGTACCATTCTCGCCCTCCTTCCTTACTGTGATTGTGTAGCCTAATATCCCTGCCAGTGGCTTCTCTTTGTCATCTCGTGCTCCTGTCCTCTCCTTGCCCAAGAGCTACCTGTGTGCAGGGACATGAGCAGTTGCCCTTATTGGAGTTGCAGTCCTTTTTCTAGTCTCTTTTCCCCACCCCCTTGCAAAATCAACTTGCTTGTGGTCTGTAAAACACAAACAGATTCTGTTTGTCTCTTGAATAGTTTAGTCTGCTGTCTTCAAAGATCTGAATGATTTAGCTTTCTAAATCATTTGTCTGGCACATCCTTTTTGGTTTTTTTGTTAGTGCTCTGAATTATAAATAATAGTAGTGTAGTGCATTTGCAATCAGAATAGAGCATATTTCTTAGAGGCACTCTCACCCTTGCCATTCTGTCTTGTGTATAACAGTGTGTTTTTCTGCACCATTAGGAGTCATATGTTTTGATTCCATTTGGATGAAAACCGTAGAACTTTCCTTTCTCAGGTAGTAGAGACTTTATGTTGTTTAGCCACATATGTTGACTCATTCTTTTGAATTTTCCATTTGTTATCTGTCCTCATGTATCTGTGCAGTAACAACTTGAAGAGACTGCAACTGAGTGGCAGGTTGCCATATATTCTTAGGTTTTCTTGGAACATTTAGTTTAGGAAGTGGACTAATTAGTGCATAATCATTGTTTGGCAGAACAACTCCAATTAGCACTGTTTGGCCTGGATTCAGTGATAAACAAAGTTAGATGCATGTCAGTGTTTGTCCAACAGTTTATAGAGTCTTATTTTTTAGTCCTAGGGGACAGCATACACCAGATACATTACACAGTCATTGCAGTCAAGGCCATGAGAAAAACCTCCCTGTGCCAAGCTTAATAGGCTGTGCATTATACACTGGCGAGCATGTGTACATTGGAAACCTTCCATTAATCTTAATTATTCTGAAATGCTAACTGAATATTTCCAAAGTATGTCTATCTGCTACCATATTTAAAAAAAATAATAATAAAAAAAAAGATGATATACGCACTCTTCAATTATTGTAAAATAATGGAGTTTAGGTTTCCAGCGTGTATTTTAGTGTCATCATATTTTCCTCATTTTGCTAAGACTAAGCTCGATTCTTATCAGCACAAGTGTAGGCATGCTTCTTGCTCCAGGAAAATCGTATCCTCATTTTGGCATGACAAAATTAATATTGATAAAATAGGTGGGATAAGGTTGGGCTGTTCTTACAGTAATACCGCAAATAGCCAAGTGTAGTAACATATGCACACTTTTAGGGCGCATATTCAGCTATAGCAGGCTTATCCAGAAGAAACTGAAGACTAGAAGGTTGCTGAAGTGTAAAATAACCATTCCTCCTCCTTTCCTGCTCCATTCCCCCCACCACCACCACCCCGTTTCTCCTATGAATTCGTTGAGCCTGTAAAGATGCATGGGAGTTGTAAAGAGTAGGCAACTTCATGTGTCAGGCCTTTGTGTTGTGACTTTTAATTTATGAGACAGGCAAACTGCAGCTGTGATTGAATCCAGTATCTTTAGATAATATTGGATATTAGGTGACTAAAGTAAACATAAAATATTCTATGTGTACTAAAAATCCTTAAAGTGATGGAATTAATCCTAACTCTGTGAGAAAAGGAAGCTGGGAAGCAGCTCTTTTGCTGGGTCAACCATATTTGTTTTTCAGGAGTTACTATAACTGATAGAACCAAACAGAACAGTTCCATTCTTTGCTGTTTAGTGGTTAAAAGAGCCTACTTATTCCTGACAGCAGTACACAGATCATGGAAGCAGCCCAGATGAACACAGCTCAGTTCAATCTTAAAAATCAGACTTTTCCGCTGGAAACGTTTTCAACCAGTTGAAAAGTGTTTGTAAAAAAATCAAGTTCTGTTGTTATCACTCAGTTAGCTGAAAAATAACATGCAAATAAAGTAAAAATATTTCCATCACCTTCCTCCTTTAGACAGTGAGACAGACTTGAAACTTAGAGGCAGCCATGCAAGTGTTTCTATTCTTCACGTTGGGACCCTATACTGCGCATATATTACTTGTCATTAAACAATGCAGGATGCAGCGCTACCTATTTACTCAGCCGTGTGGGGTTAAGTAAGAGAGTAAAATTGTCTACTCACCAGGATAGAGAAGCCAACCTAATGTTTAACTATTTATTGTACTTCACTCTCACCCCTGCTCCACTGTGCCATATTCCTTTTGTATGAAATTGGTTCTTCATGACTGACGTTCTTGATACTCCAGCTGCAGAAGGATCATGTGTTCCTCAAACTAAATGTGTTGCAAGATCTTTATAGCAGCTGGAGAAAATCCTTCTTCCAAAGGCAAACATCAGAATCTACATTGAAATCAAGTTGTCTCTGAAGAGGATGAGATTGTTGCCCCATAGGTCATGGTTTAATTTACTTACTAGATTTGACTAAACGCATTCATATTATCTAGCATTTGTTTACCTTTTTGTGAACATTTTACTATCATTTTAATATTTTCTGAGTTACTGCTCTGTCTTCTTATTCCCCAGTGTTCTCTCATCATCTCCCTCAGTCCCTTTCTCCTCCTCTCATTGCTCCTCTCACAAGCTACTAATAATAGCTATGTGACAACATGCCAGATATCAGTTTAACAGGGTTTTGTGTCTGATACATTAATCAGACACTTGAGGGATTACCAGGTGAGGGGTGCCCAGATCCCACAGAAAGTAATGAAGATTCTTCAGGAGAGTAGCCAGGTACCATTTATAATTCTTTATTTGGTTTACAGTAGTGAAGGAGTCTTCCATAAGTTTAGCAACAGCACATATAAAATTAAGAAGGCTTTCGATATATACCATGTTAAAAGATGTGCAGAAATTGATTCCATTTTAGATGTCCAAGTTTCCTAAGTATTCACATTTCAAATTTAGTTCCCTCTTGCAGAAACCTGATAAATGATGTCTCATTAATTTCCAATTTAGTCAAAGTTTTAGTTTGTTTGTTAAGTTACAAGGGACCATTCATGGGAAATACCACAAAGATCAGGTTAAAAATGAGCTATCATAATAAAGTTCCCATAAAAGATGGGAACTGATTGCTGTCAATAAAACTTAATAAAAGTTGGTACCATAGTAGGAAGTAAATTGCTAACTGCTTGACTTTTCTAAAGGTTTACTTGCTTTCTCTCATGCCATGAAAACATTATTGGCATTTGAAAACCAAATATGCCCCTGATTTAATTCCAGCACATGCCAATTTAGAACTGTGTACTCCTGCACATTTTAAAAAGACTGCAGGTGTTCTTTCTTATGGAAAAGCATTTGCAGTCTTAACTGTTAGGAAGCTGCTGTGTGACTGTGTTCTGAAATATAGCTTTAGGAAAAAAAAATCGTGAGTAGCAGAAAAGAGAGAAACCACTAGTGGAAACCATGTGAGTCAATGTGGGGTGGTACCTAAAGATACAGATGGTGCTCTCCATTAAAATATCTGAAGACATTGCAGTCATTAATGATGTTTATCCACCTAACAGGTGAAATGGTGAGCAGCTGTGGTAGCACAAGTTAAATGCCTATGCCAAACTGTATGGGAGACTAAAAGTGATCTAGGAATTAGATCCAAGTTGCTTTAAGCCCGGTAACCCATTTTGCTTGACTACTCTTTTATGCTCTTTCCCCTCCCTGTTGATTTTTTTTTTTTTTTTAAAGTCAGCTATGCAGCAGGGTTCTAGGGAACTGAGCAGCAACTCATTTCCTCTGCGATTGTCAGGAAATACACTGAGCAATTAAGGACGGTTGGATGGGAAAAGGTCTTTCATTTCACTGTCATTCAAAGTTTCCCAAGCCTTCCTGGCTTTTCAGCAGCCTACCAGGTGGTCTGACTTGGAGCTAAGTCCCCCATGTTCCAATGTCCATGGGAGCAGTAAATTTGAGGAAACAGGACTGAAAGCTTAAAGGATATAATATTTTTTTTTAATATGTTTCACTGTTTAACAGCTCTTTTCAAATCTATTTCAGTTTCCTATCTGTTTCTTTATTATATAGATCAAGAGCAGAGTCCAAGAACTTCCACCCACAGCATATAGGTAGACAGAGTGGTTTCTAAGGAATATCTAGTAATCTTTAAATTCTCAATGTGTTTGAGGATTAATAAGTATGCTAGATGTTTTAAGGGAAACAAAGGGAATGTGACCATCCATTTATCCTGTATTGTGGAAATGCTTAATGGCTATTTTTCCTTCAAATGTGGACCTGAAAATGTAGCATTTCCCCAGCAGTGCAAGGTACGTTTGACAGCAAGTTGCAGCTTGTTGAAATGCAATATGCCCACTAGTGTAAAATAAGAATATTAGTATTTCATGTGGAAACATGACTTTGGCTTGAAACTGATGCTAGAGATGTACAGGATGAAACAACTGACAACCCCTGCAAGTCCTAACAAAATGCTACTCTCTTTAAATAATGCACACTAAGTAAATATTATTGTTTATTGAAAACCCTTTCACTGTTAGACTCCTTTTTTGCCATTTACTTCTGCAGGATCTGAATAACACCAGTACTATTTGCTAGGAGACAAAAGAAAATCTCAGTATTACATTCCTGAAAAATTAGGAGTGTTTTTTTTTTTTTTAATTGCTGATTTATCCAAGCTGAAAGAACTGAACTACATACATATTCAGAACTAATAAGTAATTTGACCTAAACTTCTGGTTCCTTATCTCCATTGTTAAGAACTTGCTGTCTTCTTTTAGAAGACATAACATGCTATTGAGCATTTTTGATAATTTTTGTATTGATCTTTTTTGTTCATTTATTGACAGTGCTATTGATTTATTTGATCAATTTGATTGATTAGTTTTTGTGTGTGTGTGCACATGCATATGTGGATTATCTTGCTTTTTCTCTCTTTTCCTTCTTGTATCCATCTCTTATTTTAATCTTAATGCCATGGCAGTGTTTTCACGACAGTTTTGAAATCAGTTTGAAGTTCATAGCCAAATACTACAGTTCTGAATGTTAATTCTTTTCTGAACAGGAGTAGAGTTTCTGTGTCCTTCAACTCCATGGCTCTTAAATGTGCTGTGATCTGTAAAACTCACTGCAGGGTTAAGGAACAAGAAGTGCTAATCTGGGTTTTTCCCCTTCCTGGCTCTGTAGTTTAGGCTAGTCTATGTATCATCTGCCTGTAAAAGGAGAAACCTGATCTGTCTCAGGAAAATGGTGTGAGGATTAATTAACTGCATACACAAATTGTATAGGTGCTAGGAATGTTTCAGCAAGATTTTTTGGTGGTAGAAATGGGTACTGTTCATCTGAGTAGAACAAAAGCTCAAACATAAGTGGAAGATATGTAAATAACATTTTACATTGCCGTCTGACACCATTTGTTTTGAGCTGTTTGCTGCATCATTATAAAAATTTGCATTTTGTACAAGAACTACGTAATTGTTTGAAATTGACCTGAGAATCTTTTAGCTCTGTAAAATGCACAGGACAATTTCATTAATATTTCACCATCAAAATACATACCAGGTTTCAAAGTTCGCCTGCGCCTATTTTGGCATCCAACTAGGATTTTCTTTTTAAGTAACAGCCTGTTATTTAAAATTGTAAAAATCTTGTATTCATTTGAAAATATCCATCTCGGCATTGAGATCAGTGTCTAATCTATCAGGAAAATGATTCATCAGCCTTCACAAACAACAGGGATTTGTGAATGTAGTTCCCAAGAGGTCTCCTCTGCCTGGGACATCCAGATGCTCTGCTACAAAATCTCTGATGCAGTCCACTAGAAATCCTGGCCTAGAAAAATATTTGTATGTTTAATTTGCCACGTCAATTTTCAGTACATACTCTAGTTTGCAGTATTATTTGTTAGTTGGAGCCAACAGCAGGAAAACAGGAGTGCTGTGGAATGCTCTGTAGGTATTCTGGAGGTTTGATAGCATTAGACGCAGAGAAAACTACTATTACAGTAGTGGTAATGTCATTGAAACACCTGATTTTTGTATAGTCTTATATTTTAGAGAGCAAAAGAGAGAGAGGGTTCTGTATGCATGTGCACACAGTAAATGTCAGTCTGGTTTATTCTTTCATCATTAATGTATGTGGAACTGGAACTTCTGTAAAAAGCATTAGTCTGGGTGAATGTTCTTGCCAATACAACATTTGTGTGATTGATGAATGATATCTTGGTCATGCAAGCCCTTGAGGAACAGAATACAAATAGCAGAATGATTTTTTAAATTCTTACTCTTTCAGATTTTACAGGTAAATCGTTGAATGGAGTGGTATTTAAAAAATGTGTTCTTTTGACCACAGTGGCAAAGGGTGCTACATTTCCTTTTCATAAGTTCCTGCTCGGGACAAAGCAGATGTTTGGCTTGGAAGCAGGCTTTATTTGGTGTGGTGGCAGGAAGCACTGAGAGATTTGCTATTGACATTTAATCCCTGATGTTTCTGTAGACTTAAGACCAATATTTTTTTTTGCTTAATTTTTCTTTTTCTTTTTCTTTTTTTCTTTTTCCTTTCCTTTTCTTTTGTTTTCTTTTTTCTCTTCTCTTCTCTTCTCTTCTCTTCTCTTCTCTTCTCTTCTCTTCTCTTCTCTTCTCTTCTCTTCTCTCTTCTTCTTTCTTCTTCTCTCTTCTTTATCTTCCCTTTCCTTTCCTTTCTGTCTTTTCTCATCCCTTCCCATTCCTTTTCTTATTGCTTGCTTGAATCCATGTAAAATGAGCTGAAATCACAATAATTATTTGGCAAGGGAGCTGGAAATACTGTATTCTGTTTCTTATACTCTCGACAGTTTTACTCATAAATCCCAGTCCCCTGATTCATCTGATCATAGTGAGATTTTTTATGCAGGTGTTTAAAGCTTGAAATTTGGATGCCTCCCCCAAAGCTGTATGTCTGATCTCCATCACTGCAGCAATCCAGCTAAAGGCCCTGTCCTCCAAATCATTCTGGCTTAGGGAAGTTTCTTCCTGCATCTGGTCCATGCTTAATGGATTAATACTAATCTGTTAAAAAAAAAAAAAGGGAGGGGGTGAAAGGAACCCAGCTGAGAAGATAAGAGAGCTACAGAGGCAACAAATCCGGTTTGCACAAAAAAATACTGAAATGAATTCCTGTTTGAAGAAATTCTGGTGTTTTTTTTTTTTTCCCAGTAAAACCTCCAGGATGGGAATTCTCATGCGCAGAGCTATTCTGCAGACATTTTTGCTGCAAAAATCTTAAGTGTAAGAAAAACTTGAGCTGTTTTTCTATACTCGTATGTTCCTATAATAGACTGTCAAGGTACTATGGGTCTTGGTATGTTAGATTAAAAAAGAAAAAAAAAAAACAAACCATGTTTTTAAAAATAATGAGGTTTGGCAGAATACTTGGGTAACTTGCTTCTTTTCTTTGCAAGCTTTACTTTGCTTTCTAGATGATAATCTTGGTCCAGGGTGGCTCTGAAGTTGTCCCTCTGCTTTCTCTCATGTGGAGTCTGACACCCCAGGCCATGCTGAAACAAGCACTCCTGTAAGCTTCTGGCAGAGATACAGTGAGGCTCTGAACATTTTACATGCAGCAGATTTGAATGCTGCAAAAGTAAAGTTATTGGGGGTGGGGAAAGACAAACTCCTGGAAGAATTCAGCTAATGACCTTCATTTTGTGCTGATACCCTGAAAAATTTGGTTTTCAGTGGGCTGGATTGAGATGGTTTGAATGCTGCACTGAACTTTGAAAAATCTGATGCTCTGCAGGAGTCAGGCTAGGGGCAAATTGAACTTTTTGCTTCATTGCTTCGTTTGCTTCAATGCTGCTTGCACCTTGAGCCGAATACCTAAAGGTCAATATGCACAGCATGCTACTGCGTTAAGTCCAAGACTTCCATTCCTAAGGACACTGCTTACTGGGAGAGAACCCACCTGCTTGGCAGGCAGGATAATGCCTTAGAGCTGCTACAGCTTGAACTGTGTCTCATGGGGATATGTGAGGGCTGCTTATATTGTAATATGAATGCTTTGGAACAAGAATATAGCTCCTGCTATTAGGCAGTCAACAAAAACTTTAAATGCCTTTTGTTCTTAGGGGTAGTTTTATAAAATCTTAACAATCAGTGGTTTCCCGTTTAATTTGAATATAGTGTAATTTACTATCTTGCCTTTCAAGATGGTCCTGGATTTACCACCTGAGCCACAACTTCCTTAATGTCGTGCCAGAAGAGTTTTAAGGGTAGGATATATTCAAATAATGTGGAAAATGTGTCCAAGAGAATGAGTGTGTGATAGCTCTCAGGTTACAGTTTGCTGTAGTCTGTTGGAGAGTAATATTGGCCATTAACACTTTGCAGAATTTAGTCCTGTGAAAATAGTTACTGACTAGAAAGAAAAGTAAAAAAAGGATGATTTATTCTTTAACTCACTAGTTCTGTTTTTCACCCCTTCCTGTTGATTCTTAGAATTCTACTTTAAAGAAGAGCTTATCTGTATAATTATGTGCTTTTTATTATATAGTGAGTATGTGGTTGTTACTAGTTAGTAGAAATAATTCTTCCACACCAGTTGTAGCTGTTCTTTGGTATCACTGGAGAATGGTTTTTAAAAGCTGTTTGAAGAAATAGTGAACCCACTGAGCATATAGAGCAGGAGTACTGGGAGTGTGAAAAGCTCCTCCTTTAGAGCATAAGGCTTCGAGCAGTACAAAGTGAAATGGAAGTAATTAAAACATGATAAAAGCCTGACTGCTTCTCCTGCCCTACCACAACTGAAATATTTTTTATTCTCTGTTTTAGTCCAAGGTCTTGGTTTTAAGTAATCTTTATATCAGGTGTCAGGATATGTTCCTGTGCATGGTTTTTCCTATCTATAGTTTTTCTGACAGCCAGAAGTGGTTTCCAATCCATTGTTTTTAAAACTTTTGCATGGTGTCTATGAATTAAATGAACCTGCCTTAGGTGCAATAAATTTATCCATTAATGGCATCAGAATTACCTTTTGTAGCATGGTGAATTTACATTATTCCCATTGTAGTCTCTGGATTATAGTCTATCACTAGTCCTTTCTGTAAAGAAAGAGCTGCCAAAAAATCAGAATCGGAAAGAATTCTGTGACTCAAGGTGTAGTCACATTGTTCAGAGGCACAGTGACAAAACCAGCCAGCTGATGGCACGCCAGTCATCAAGGATGGTGCTGCAGTCCAGGGAAAGGGTTGGCAGGGCAGGGGCTCACCTTTTGCGTAAGACTTTGCCTTTTCCTTTTTCCAAGCTGCATTTAAGGGTGGCTATTTTCACGAAGTTAAAGAAATCCTAAACAAACAAAACAAAACCAACCTTCAGCCATGTGTCTACTGTCTGCGTGAGGAGCTGGAGCACGTTAGGAGCACACCGACCTCCAGTGGAATTTAACTGGTGGCCCCTGGACTTTTTGCTTCCTTTTCCACCAATCTTGCTGTACCTGGAAAGCTCCAGGATTGCTGCTTTTTAAGTTTTCTTCTCTCTCCCAGCTTCTAAAAAAAAAAAAAAAAATAAAAGAAGGCAGAAAACTCTCCTCCATTGCTCAATCAAAAAATGGCTGTGCCAGGAAGAACTTCACTGTTCTTGAGAATGAGGTTATCCCATCTTTTCTTCCACTGCTGATCAGCTGTGCTAGGCCTGCCCACAGCTCCTGGTTGTTTGCAGATAGCTGCTTTGATGGGAGGAGATCTCAGCAGCTATGGCAGCTGTGTTCTCTCAGCAAAGAGTACATATATCTTGGCACAGACCTGGCTGTTGATCCCCAAAGCAATTAAGATTAGCATGGGAGACTCTGGGAGTGTGTAGCATATGCAGGAGGCTGTGATGTCTAATGAGCAAGGCACTGCCTGTGGAATAGAAGTATAATATAAACAGTTAAATTTGTCGTAAAAACTGTTAAGATCTAAGGTGAAAAACATCACATAGCCTAAGTTAAAATAATAGTGAAGCTCTGTCATGGGTTTGGAGGCTGCTCATGTTGGTTTGTGTTAGCTTCAGACCATGGAAGTGATGCTTTGCCCCAGTGGCAGGAGAATTTAATTTTGGCAAGTGGGTTGTGAGTCCCGAATGCAGATGTGCTGCAGTGGCAGAAGCAAAAAGGCACCTCTCCCACTTTGTCTGTGTTCTTGATTGTATCAGCAGAGGTTGGGTACTGTGCGGAGGGGCCATGTGTGCTCAGATTAAATCAGTGATGCCCGATTTGGTCATTTAGCTAGCTAAGGATATAAGTGACCTTAAGTGAGGAAGGGGTTCACCATCTGTTGAGGGAGGAAAAGCCTGCTGTAATGTCCCACAGTATGCTGTCTTTGGTCCTAAGCATGCTACAGCAGGGCATGTTGTACATGGTAGAAATGCTTTAGTGGGGACTGCACTGCTGGTGTCTACTTGACCATGGGAGACTTAGGCATAGAAAGAATTGAGACACCTTGCAGAAAGGGGTAGAAATTTATATTTTTTTACTATTACTCCAGTTACTTTTGATAGGAAGGTTTCACTACAGAGTGACTCCAGGACTTGTGTCTGGGAGCTAAAGTATGGCAAGGAGAAATTTAAAGTGGATTTAAATCCTTTTAATCTGATTTTTATTTTAATTTCCTTTTTTTTTTTTCTGTCTAAAACAAGTTATTGTGCTCTGATATTCTTATCTGCAGAATTAACACGAACAGTGATCATTGCCGATACCCGTAATTATTATTTTGTGAACCATTGGGAGCTTTCTGTACTGGGGCATTCTCTTCCCGTTGCTTCAGCACCTGGGAATTCAGGCTCCAATGATATTTTCCAGCAGATGTGACTACCAGGGCTTGTTTATTTTTAGCTGGGGATTGTACATCTTGATCTCGGTGGGAAGCTTCCTGTCCTCATTGTCTTTTACAACCGGTTGTAAAGGCAAGTGGCTTATAATGACCTACCCTTACTTCCCCTGGCTGGTTCCAAAAGACACAGGAATGTCATCATCATGTTATAATTTACTCAGGGACTTTCTGATGAGGACCTCACAGGTTTAACCTTTCCAAAAGCTGTGTTTATTCAAGAGGGTAATAGTGTTGGTAGCTTGAAAGTTGGGGCTGGGAAGTTACTGAATTGTGTCTGTAAGTTCATTGATTTTTGTCCACGGAACAGTTTTCATTTTGGGGGAAGTGAAACTGTGTTTTTCACGGAGATGCATATTTTGATCACGAAACATATAACAATTTCACAGGAAACCCTTTTTTTTTTTTGTTGCATATTAAAGTATTTGAAGTTCTAACTTAATTTTAAATCATGGAGAAGGGGAAAACATTCCAAAATTGATTATATTTCTCCATCATAAATGTCAGAAACTACTTTTTCTAAAAAGGTCTTTAAAAACTTCTAAGCCTTATTTCTGTGTGTGTGCATGTGTTTGTGTGTGTGTTCCTTCATATAAGTGCCTGTGTATTTTGTGTGTGTTTGTTTAGATTAGTGTGACATGACTGTGTGTCAGGTTGTAATGGAACATTTTACTCTTTTGTTTATAAATACCTTAAATATGTATAATGCATAATTCAGATGCAAACTGATATAGGTGTGCATTGTTGCTGAAAGTGATCCAGTTTTAATTTTTGTTAAAGGAAAAAGCCTTTTGCAGGGAAGACATCAGATTTCAAGATCAGTACTTTCTTTTGCCTCTGTGAATGTTACTGGTGTGATGCTATTTTGTCCGTTTCCTGTTTTATGAAAAACAGTTTCAGAAGCAGTTTTCCATCTATTATATTTTTTAGAAAACAGACATGATGATCCAACTGATGGTTGGGTTTAATATATAGGGAACTTGGAATAAAGCCCAAACTTGCAAATCATTTCATCTTGCTCACATAACTTGTTTTGCCATTATAGGGAAAAGAATGTTTGTTTCCTAAATACTCCACGTGGTAGCGGAAACTCTATGCATGCTACCTTTCCTCCGGGAGATTTTTTTCCACTAAGGATACACAATTGTATTTCTGGCAGTTATTTGGATTTTTGGAATAAGGACATGATACAAGGATTCTCTTTTAGTATTCTTTTGTTAGTATTAAAAAAAAAAGAAGACAGGTCCCTTTCTTTGCAAGGTAAGCAATTAACGTGGGAGCAATGCTGCTGTTGATGCTTGCCATGTGTATTATTGGGTAACTTTGTGGGAAGAAATAGTCCGTCTAATTCTTCAGGATTGTTGTGGAATGCTTGAAGCTTGCTTAGTATTTGCTTTGGAGGCATCAGATATGATGAAAAGAGCACTTTTTGTAATTGTTTTGGTACTTGCTTTGCCACTGCATTATGTTGTTGTGCTGATGATCTTAGTTGCATTTTGGGGAAAAGGCTCAGAAACCTTCAATTCTCTTGGATATTCTTAAAAGAAAACAAAAGGTATTGTTAAAAAAAAGCCTGTCCCAGATCTACCTTCAGTGAGTTGTTAGGATTCCCGGTGTACATTTGATCCCTCGGAATATCCTGCAAAGTTTTGACACTTTCCTGATTGCTATTTCACAAACATTGCCATATCAGAGCTCCCCAAAACCCCTGCAATGTTTTTTGTCAGAGCAGAAGATTATACAGAAACTTCTGTTGTCCCAGAATAATTCTCAGTTAGGCCATCCTTTCCATGACTAAGACATGTCATGCCTAAACTGCATTCTTTTGTCAATGTGGATGTTGCAGAAATTTTTGGTATGTAAAAAAGTCAATATTTTTATACCATTACATCCTAAATGTGTAGTAATACTGCTGTATTTATCCTTTCTCACTGGATTCTGAACACGCTTGCTTCTTTAGCTGTAGAAAGGAAGCCAGATTATCATGCAGGGTAAGTCTGCTTATTCCCTTTTAGGCACAGGGAAGCTGATGGGAGACTTGCCCAAAGCCTCACTTGTGTACTCACTCTTGTCAATACAGGGACTGGTGGAAAGGCGATGTATTCGTTGCGCTGTGTATTTTTCACACCTAGTGATGTTAAAGTTGGTTGACTGAAAAGTCAACTAACTTGTATAAGAAAGATTCCTCTGAGACTGTTGCTCTTCTGTTTTAAATAGCATTGCTGGTGAATGGATGTATGGAGCTTTTTCCCCTCGGGGAACTGTTGTAGTCAACATGTGTCAAAACAATGATAAAAAGTGAGCATAAGAGAAAAATATTGGTGTAAAAGTGACAAAATGGTCCCTGGGGGCCTGGTAGGCTGGTACAGAGACCTCCCTGTTTTGTTCTTAAATCACTTGTGTGCACTCTTGGTACTGATGCTGAAAAAAACCCTCCCAACATGTGCCTAAAAGTTTTGCTGAATGTGAAAGTGGTAAGGAGGCTGAGCAACATGAAAGAATGGCTTGACATACGTGTGGCTGAGAGGAACTGCTTTTGAGGAAAGAAAGAAGATGGGGAGGAGCCTGGGCAGTGATGAGTATGCATGGGGGGGTCAGGGAGGTTGACCCAAGCTAAAAAGACCACATCTTTTTTTTTTTTTTTTTTTTTTTTTTTCCGAAGAGGTAGAAAATCCAGTTATTCAGAAAAATAAGTGACAACAAGAGATTGAAACCAGGCTTTTACTGGGCCTTTATTAACTGTTTTACTGCACTTCTTCCAAGTGGTACCTCACTTCAGAATGCTTTCTCAATTACAGTGTCTTCCACTTGCTCATTGCCTCTCATTTTATTCCCCATTACTTTATTGCTTTCTTTAATCCTTTCTAATATGCCTAACCCATTGCTGCTGTTGAGCTATTTCTGCTTGAAATAAATCAAATGGTTCCAAAGTGTCTGCGGTTAGTATGACAAAAGGAAAAAAAAAAATCTTCTAAATCCTCAGATTGTGCCAGAAGTGAGTGACTTCTTCATTGATCAAACAGGACTTCCAGAATTGAAGCTTGCCTTCTACCTAAATGATTCAGGAGGCCCCCTCCATGCTCAAAACATATATAAATGATGAAAACAATTAAATGTGTACATATTTTACAAGATTTAACTTGACAAGCCTGAATAAACTAGCTTCTACCCTGCACCTTTGTTCTTGCCCTAGGTCTTTCTGTGTACTTGTGATAGACTTTCAACTCAGTCAAAAAAAATTCTTCATAACCAAAAGACTTGGCATCAGAATTAAAACACAACTGTTTTAAGAATTGCTCATACCTTTCCATTACTTTGGCAATATGACAATTACAGGTAGAAAAATTAAGCCACAAAATTCTTCAGATCCCTTTTTGTTGTAGTTGTTTGGTGTACGCATTTTCAGGAAAGGATGCAAGCAGCTTGCTGAAGAGCAGAAAGTTAAATGTGTGGTTCACTAAAAATCTGTGTGTTTTTCAGGTGAAGTTTGCATCTTTACCTTGCATTGTTTCAAGCTGAGTTTCAGTTATAAATAGCAAACCTGTCTGGAAATCTGCACCCATATATTTTGCTGGCTAGGTGTAGTTGTTGACGAGAACTCCCATTTTGTTATCTCGCACAAACCTATTTTTATCTTGAATTTATATGACTCCTGATTAACAAGAGTATATTTGTATATAGAATCATAGAATAGTTAGGGTTGGAAAGGACCTTAAGATCATCTAGTTCCAACCCCCCTGCCGTGGGCAGGGACACCTCCCACTAAACCATGCCACCCAAGGCTGTGTCCAACCCAGCCTTGAACACCGCCAGGGATGGAGCATTCACAACTTCCCTGGGCAACCCATTCCAGTGCCTCACCACCCTTACGGTAAATATGAATGTTTAAGTTCGAAATATTACAGCCGATGATTTCAGAAAGGCAAATACTATGCTGACAATGTTTATTTAAACTTTCTCAATAAAAGCGAATTAAATTACTTCTATGGTACCTAGCCTTGCACAAGTACGTGTGTTTCTGTTTTTCTTCATAGGTAAAGTTTAGTTCTATGTTGCTGGCCTTTTGACTTTGGGGTTTTCAGCAATGTCCTGGGTTTAGCAAGTAGTTCCAATAGCTGATTTCATTGTATTGCTTATGAAGCTGTTCCAGGTGCTCTGATCATCAATGCAAATTAATATATCAATGCATTAATTGACCTGGTGCAAAAGAAAAGCCACTGGTGACTCTCAGTGATATAGAAGTTGTTTACATTTGACTTTACAAGTGCTTCAGATTTCTGATAACAAATTATTGGTAGACAGTTGAAATGACAATCACCTCCAAAATCTCACATTGAACTTAGTAGTAACTTTAGTTTCCAGCAGTAGTAATGATGAAAAATCCTTTCTGAGTCAAGGTTATGGCTCAGTCACACTACAGTAAATGAAAGAATTTGAAGCATTGTGTTTCTATCCTAATTTGCATCTTTCCTGTTTATGTTAAATAGAATAAAAGAAATTTTGAATGGTCCTTTTACCATCTAACCTTTCTTTTGCAACTAAAGGAAGATCATTTATTAGGTTAGTGTGGTGGGTTAATGATACCCTCATTCACTATGTAAAAATCAGTGTGTGCTTGGTGTGAAGCTCCTGCAGCTGGACCAATTAATGTTGTTGAATGGGCATGGAACGTTATCAGTTGAGCAAAGCAACAGGTTCATACCAACTTTTCTTTATTTCCCTCCTTGCCACCATTTCCTGTTAAACAGAGTGATCTTAGTGGCCATGAAGCATAATTTCCATGTATATACAGCTTTGTCAACATCAGAGCTGTTTATCTTTGAATATATATATATATACACACAAAAAAAAAAAATCCAGTAATATGAAGGTATAAGGAAGATGCCTGCGGGTGTTTCTTTTTATTTGTAAGTGATGCTATAAGTTTCCCTGGCAGCTGAGGTTGCTTTTCTGTTTGTAATGGTTTCATAGCTTATGGAAAAATAAAGGGGCTCTATTGCCAGAATAAAGGCTCATCTGGTATGAAGGACATTACTGTTTAGTAGAAAATGATAAATAGCGTGGAACATTGTGCGCTGCGGGAATTAGTGTGTTTGGGATACGTTAAGGAAAAACCTTCACTGGAATTGCTGACAGGGCAAGAACTGTTCCCTATTCCCCAGCTGCCTTCTATGTTCTTTTCCTTTAACTTGAGTATTTTTGTAGTGTGAAGGTTTTTAAAACAATATTTTTTAAAAAATCATAACTCAAAAATTGTCATGTGCCCCTGTCTTATTAACCTGTAGTGCATGATCTTGGTAACAGTGCATTAAAAGATTTCTTTCTCAATTATTATACGTGTATTGTGTTCTTTATCACTTGATGACAGGCTAGTAGATATCCAGTGATTTAAAGGACATAATAATTTGGAGGAAAACTTGTCTTTAAAATAAAAAGTTGTGGTTATGATTGTAAAGAAACCTGAGACATGAAGTTATTCAAGTTGCAAATAGCATTGATCTGTGTTTACAGCTTACCTGTGTGTGATACCTCTGCCTCTCATATTACTGTAAATTATGATTAGCTGTCAACAAGTAGTTACTCTGTCTGTCTAGCCTATAACTATTATGGAGGGATCAGAGGGGAAGCTAGCTTTGGTCATAACCCAAATTCTGATGGAGATAGTGGAAAGATTTTCACTGATTTTACTGGGGTTGAAGTCAGATTCCTGGATTTTGAAAATACCCAAGAAAGGAAATCAAAACCAGGGGTTTGAGAAAAGAATTGTTTTCAGTTAGTTATTTGATTACTGTGTGAATAATAGCTTAATAGAGAGCAAGTCTTTTAACCCTGAGTAAAGAGAAATAATTTTGATATTTTTCATAAGGAAAGCTTTACTGAGTAATCATAATATCAAAATTTTTGTATTTTGAAAACTTAAAATGCAGCCTTATGCTGAAGGCAATGCTGTGTCTTACTAGAGGTATTAATTTAAAAGAAACTGAGCATGCATTAATACATAAGGTTACGATTACGTACTTGCTAGTGGTTTGCTACTGCCCCCTGCGCTGCATGTGCATTTGTGTGTCTACATGGTTATACCTAGGGAGGAATTCAGCTAAAAAGAGCCTAGTGAAAATAAACTTAATTCCCATTTCCGCATATGTGGTGTGCACCACAGCTTATGACAGCAGAGGACTGGCAGGACGTGGTGGTGATGGTTGGCATGTCTGGCCAGGAGAGGAGAAGCAGCAGCAGTTCCCTGCGCTGGCACTGCAGCTCATACAGTATTCACTGTGCTGCATGCGGTGCACGACTGCTTCACCAATTTATCAGGTTATTTTAAAGTCTTGGGAGCATTTGAGTAGCCAGACTAGGGTTTCATATAGTCCGATTTCCAATTCCCAGCAGTTGTGAAAAATTAGATGCCTAAGAAAGAATACAAGAATTATTTAAATTCCCAATTTGCTCCTCCTTATAGGTACAGAACACCAGCATGTTTATTAGGAATATCATCTACTCTGGTTTTAGTCTTTTGTTTGTCAGAACAATTGCCACAGTGTACATAACCAAATGGTGTATTTACCAAAGGAACAAACAAACAAACAATAGTGGAGCTTTTTAGGTAAGAATCTTAAAAATGGCATAGGACTCCACTAGTATGGTTTTAGCATTTGCCCATAAAAATGCAAAGTCACAACTGATGGTTATTGTTTTGCAACTGTGCCTACTTTTTCATTATAACCATTGTCTTTTGCAGTTTTGTTTTCAAATATTGCTGGTTCAGCCCTATTAATAAAAGTGCCTTCAGGATATTTGCAGCTAGTTAGGTGGTGTTCTAGGTACTGATCCAGCACTAAATAAGAAACTATTTGTTACTTTTTTGTAGGCAGCAGTAACAAGTTTTAACATTAAAGCATTAGGGTATTTGATTGCCTACAGGAAAGGGATGTAATATTCACGTAGCAGCCAATGAATGAATGATTAAAATCTTAAAAGCATTTAATAAGATAGAGTGAAACACAGAGCAGGGCTGTTCTATGGTGTGAAGTTACACAAGAGATTCACTGGGTCAGAGAAAGAGTGCGGGAGATGGAGGGGTTTTTGTTGTTGAAAAAATAGTAGTGTTCCTTTTGCTGTCAAGTCAAGACAGCTCTGAGGGGAAAAACCATAGAAGAGTGATGGTATGTTAAAACCACCACAAAACAAAACAAAAGGATTGGTTCCACACCTGTACTATGTTAAAGAAAAAAAAAAGTAATTCTTACACAAAGATGATTCTACCCTGCTCATTAGTTAAAAACTCTCATACCAGCTTCATGCACACACTCATACCCTTGTTACCCAGACACTCAGAAGACTTTGGAATCAAATAGGAAGCTGTGTAGCCTGGAAGCTGGTATCTCAAGTGCTTTGACAGGAAGGGTGTGTGGCAGCAGGCAGGACCATTCCCATCCATCCCTTACTCCTTGTGTTCTGGCTGTCAGACTCTAAATATTTCTCTTGCTTAATGAAACTGTACCTGTATAGTCCTAAGAAGATTGTATTGTGGGTGCAACCACTAGGGAAATGTAGCAGAATCTGAATTTAACATATGAACTCAGTTGAAACAGCATTTCCAGGAATTAGTTAAGCACATGGACAGACTTGTTGCCTGTGACAAGCCCTGCAGAGTGTGACAGCTGTGTTGTCCATGTTCCCTGTTCAATACAATGAATTTCATAAGCATTGCTGCCCATAGTGGGGAAAGCTCTTGAAAGGATGAAGTAGTCTGCATTTTCACACTTCTTTCTTCTAGACTTAGAAACGGATTTTAGAAGGTGCTGCCTAGTCAAATAAGCAGAGAGATTTAGTTTTAATAGTTGCATTTTGTAAATAACTGTTGAAGCATAGATGCTCCCAAATAGCTGATGAAAGAACATAGGCTTTGTAACAACAATAGTAAAGGATACAGCTAAGGAAAAGTGTTCTACATTACATGGAAAAAATATAAACTAGCACATGTTCAGCATTTTTACAGGGCTCTTCCTCCTTCCCCTTAAAATGAATTTGAAAGTGGCAACGTGTTTATTAATGACATCTGAACACTTCAGTAGGTGAATATATATTGAAAGTGCTTTGTGATATTTTGTGCATTTGAATTTGGCCAAAGAGTTGCATGTCTCCTGAAGATGAGAGGTTCTGTAAGGTCCTTCAGCTTGCCAGAGATTCCTGCTAAGCAATTTCTTGTGAGCAAGGAGAGCGCTGCAGTGGGCAAATGTGCCAGGCCTGCCTAGCTGCAGTCTGAGCCCCCTTCTTTCTCGAGCCCCCTGCTTTCTCAAGCCTCAGGGTAAGGTACAGACTGAGACACACTGCATGTTAAATAGGGACTTTGAAAAGATGAAATTATCTCCAGTTAGTCCCTTAGCTTGAAGAAACTTAGTGTCTGCATAGTAAGTTATATTGGAAATCCAGCTTCAGAACTAGGGAGACATTTCTCTGCATTTGAGAGCTGCAATTACTTTCCTGGGATTATTCCTCTCCACCTTCATGCTAATCAATGGTAGAGAAATCAGGGCTATGCAGTTTGAAGTAGGAAGGTTCCCAGGAACACTGAAAAAACTTAAATACCATGGTCTTTATCTGGAAGTGCTATTAAAATAAATTACATGGCAATTGTTTGGTTTGTTTATTTTCTTTTCCTGAGGACTCTAATCTGTAACGTTTTTGCTCCATTTCAGTCTTTCTGCCCTCTGGAACCTGCATTTTGAGTACAGAAATTATATTTGGGTGGATTAGAATTTTTCAGTTCATTCATTAGTTTTTGTAAATTACTTAATCAAACCTGCTAATTGCCCACATAGGAGCTTGCCAGTCTCACAAGTGGAGGAGAGCATGTGTGCATTACAGCCCCGGTGGATCCATCAGCCAGGGCATGTGAGCAACCACAAGCTCTTCAGTCCGTTTCTTCTCCCCAGGTTCCATAACTAATGTCGATCTTCAACTTTAAGAAATAAGCTTACCCAGATAAGAATCTTAATCCTGTTGATTAAAATAACAATAAAAGAAAAAAAAAAGGAAAAGGAAAGGCTGGGCTAACAGGTTTCTCTAACCCCGGAGTCTGTGAGGTATTAGAACTATGTTTTTCCTTTGCTTTGTCTGTCTCCCTGGCCCTCAGTCATCATAAGGAGAGCATCATTGCTTTCCCTTTCCCCATCAGTGTTCGTGGCGGCAGCCAGTCTGACCTGAAAAGGAGCTGAGGCTCCAGAGGTCTCTTTTCAGATCCGGAAATGTCAGTAATTCACTCCCCCAGCTCACTCTGTTTATTCAGGGCACCGAGTGCCTGCTTCACCAGATGACACTGTCAGGAGGTAGCCGGAGGCTTAGTGCCGTGGCTGGGTGCGGTTTGGTTTTGGTACACACTCAATGCTATGTGTGCATCTGTCAGGAAGAGGAAAATGTGAAGACTTTTCTCCAAAGCACAGCACAAATCAGAAAGAGGGCAGTATCCCCAGCAGAAGCTGACGTCCTTGCCTGGGCTGTGACCACAGCCTGTAGCTGTAGAACAGTGGCAGGGACAGCATCTCTCAGGCTCCCCTTGAGAGATGCACTGCCAGTGTTAGCACTGCATGAACCATGTTGAGAGGGGGCTGTGTATATCCAGTGGGCTGAACTGGCTGGTGGTCCCAGCTTGTGGGAAGACCTGAGCTCTCCTTTTCCCTCCGTCCTGAGTTTGGGCTAATTTTTTGGCAGCTCTGTAATGAAAGTTCAGTGATAGAAGCTCTGGACAGGCTCACCTGGAGCAACGTCTTGCAAGGTGACTTGTTTCACTGGAAAGTATTAATTTATATTATCTCTGCAAAATAATTATATCAGCTTAGGCTCCACTCTAGAGATGACTGTGATTTATTGCTGGATATTGTGCTTAATGAGTCCATGGGATGAAATGAGGCATTGTAATACTTTGTTAGGTCCTACTGCAAGTGTACATGACTGTACAGTTACTAGAAATAACATGGTCCTGTTGCTTCTTGGTAGATGGAAAAGCACAAGCACAGTTTGTAATGTTATACTCAATTATAAGCTGGCACTTACAAACAAAAGTTTCACATCTTACTTTCACTAACTTAATTGAGAATATCCTCAGTAATCTGGAATTCATTCTCAGTAACTCTGATTTATGATAAAGTTAATTAGTTTGATTTACCAATATGAATTGGCAAGGAATCTGATCAGAATCAGGAGAGCGCAACTGTATTTCTTAATCTGGTTGCTCAGTTTCAGGGCAGAGAACATGTTTTGTTGCTTTTCATATGCCTTGCTCACAATTCTGCATTTTTTGCTCATTATGAAAGCGGCTATTTTTCGACTGCTTCTTTGGTATTTTTTGCTTAATCTGTTGGGTAATGCCTATGTACAGAGATTGTAATAAAAGAACATCAGATGGGGTTCAATTTTAAGGTCTGTTTTTCAACTTGCATGATTTTGCTAGTAGAAACTAATTGATTTTTCTACCTTCCATTACTCTGTCTTTAAGATGGAAGTTTGGATGGTTTTAGAAATACTTTTGCTTCTTGAAGATGTTGGTTCTTAGAGAACTGAAGTTGCTTGTTTTTAATTAGTCTGAAACACTATGTTGGCATATTTGCTTTGTTTTTATATTTTTGCTGTAGGAAAAAAGAGGCATAACACAGGTATTAAAGGACTGCGAAAAATCTCAGGCATGCAGATTCTGGTTAGCTTTTAATAGCTAGCATACAGGAGAGAACTACACATTAATTACTTGTGAAATATTATAATTAGGCAGAAAGTTTAATTTTTCATTATTTACCAAGTGTTAATACCTTTAGATTTTATCTGGGTACTTGAGCCCATTTCTCAGAGGCAGAGCTCCAGTTACTAATCAAAAGAACTGATGATCTTGTGGTAACAAATTACTACAGGCAAAAGGGTGAAAACAGCAAAGTAACAAAGGCACTGTGCACTGCCCTCAGCACATTAATAGATCAAATTTTATAGGGACTCCAGAGTTTAATGCGGGTGTGTGTATTTCGTAGCTATAAAGAGTCTGAAGAACTGCAGATAAGACATTCAAAATGGCAAAAACACTCCAGAGTCCCAGTGTTGGAGGTAATGTAACATGATTTCAATTTTACTCTTGTTTTAAGTATACCAAGCCTCTAATGAGTCAGTGATAAAGACTATTAGTATGGGCTGAGGTGAGGCAGGAGTTGGTATTTTGTTAGTGAGTATTTTAGAAATGTTTTGCAGAAAGAACCTGTAAAGTTTAGGTTTCATGTAACTGTGAATAACTCAAGAAATGGTCCAAATAAGAGATGGTTTAGTTATAATTTTGATTGGCAGGGTAATTTTCTGGTTCACAATGAGTGGGAAAAGTGATGGGGGAAATCAACTGCTGCATCATGCCATTCCTGAGCTGACAGGTGCTCTCTGCAAGGATTTTTGAGATATTGCTCAAGAAGTTTGGAGAAGAGAGAAAAAAATAACAGAGAAAATTTGAGTATTCAGTATGAAGGTGGTACCTGTATGTACGTTTGTGGCTAAGCAAGCTGAAAGACAGCTTGTGAGGGGACAAGAGAAGCAAAAACAGTGAAGTGCAAGAGCCATACAGGAGATCAAAACAGAGGAAAGTGGTGGAAGGGATGCCTGCAGCCAAGTTTCAGGAAGGCAAACATGCATAACTATGTTGATATCAGGTGACATCGTTGGAAGATGAGGGGGAGTAGCTTGAATATTGATGAGGAGCATGGTATCATACAATGTGTGGGAAAGAAACTTTGGTGGAAAAATAGCAATTAAAGACTGCCTGGAATGAGAACTGGAAGAATGGGATGATGTTCAGAGATAGGAAGAGGCTTGGGATTGGGGCCAAGGGCATGCAGAGTGGGACTTTTAGGGTGGTAGAAACTAGGGTTTTTTTTTGTGGCATGAGAGAGTCACAGAACTGAAAATGCTGTGGACAGGACAGATGTGGATTTGAAGGTCCCAGGCAGATGATCTGGGGGAGTCCAGAGGGACAAGTAGAGGAGTGAAAGGAGAAGGAAGAGACTGGATGAGAAAAGGGAAACTGCAACTGGGACCAAAATGCAAGAGGAAAGACTTGTAGATATAAATGATGGTGAAAAATGGAAAGATGGTGGTGTTATGTTTTGATATTTTCTATGGGTAGAAATTCGGTACATTACATTTGGGAAAGAAGTGGAGGCAAGGAGGAGCACTGAATGAAAAGTTGGTAAAAGGGACGTAGGATTTTGGAAATTGTTTTCACAAAAGTTGGAGAAACAGAGCTGACTTATCTAAGCATGTGAATAAACTAAAAGAGAAAATGAACTTGTAGTGGAGGACATCATCCAGATCTCAAGATTCCAGCAAAGACGATCCATAGCACAAGAAGAGTAGAGAAAAGGGGTGTTGGTCTGGTTGGGAACATACAAGTTGCATGTCAAATGTTCGGTTATCAGTTTGTCAGTGAATATACAGGGTTTCTTAATTCACTGTTCAAAAAGCCTGTTGCTCTGAAAAAGCCTTAGCCATGTTATCTTTTTACCAAAAGTTATTCCTGTCCTAACATGCTGTAAGTTGGCAGGAGAAAGTGGGACTGTTCCTGCACTGTCTGGAATTTGGACAGTTTTGGGCTGTAGCCTTTCAAATAAAGGTAACAATAACAAAAAGCAATTGCTTTATTATTTTTTTAACTATAAATTAAAGGCTTTGGTTTGTACTGTCAGGAATTTAGAGCTGGAAGCTAGTTTCTGCCACTTTGTTCCATTTATACTTCACATCTTATTTTATGAGTAATAGAACAGACATTTGAAGTGGAGCAGAACTGAGTACTGGGAGGGAGATTTTTAAGATTCACAGCAAGACTGTACTGATGCAAAAAGAAACACAGGTAAATATCCTTCAAGGAGTTATGCTCAGAAACTTGCCATTAAATAAATCAGGAAATTTAACTCCGGGGATGATATACTGTCTTAGTTTGCTGAGTTCCTGTTGGTTTTTTGTTCCTGAGTTTTTTGTTCCCTCTCATACTTAGACTTTACTAAAATTCTAGAAGCCCACCTACTGATGGCAGTGAAAGAAATAAAATGGTACTGGGTAGTATATATATCCATGAAAAATATTTGTGTGAGTTTGCAGGTATGTTATTTATTGACTCTCAGGAACTTTTTTGGATTTACTAGGACCATGAAATACTTGGATATTGGTTTAAGTGAGAGAAAAATGAAGCTTACCAAGGGATAATGTGAAAATCTCTTAAATATATTAGAATCTTTTGGACCATAATCAAACCTAGACTTCCCACATAAATTGCTTCTGTCTTGTGGAGAGCTTCCTTTTCTAAAGGAAATGGGATTTTTGAGAGTGATGCCTGGGCATACTGAGTGATATATTCCACTGTTTTTTGAGTTTCAAACAGGTGTACTTGGGCTTTCAAGTGTTCTTGTGCTTTTTCTCTGCTCAGTTTATCCTTGCAGAAATCACAGTCTGTAAAAGCCTTTTTTCATCCTGCTTATTTTCAGCTGGTGTCTTGGCAAAACAGAAAAGATTTTCCATAGCTAGTCTGGGAGAGGAACCGGCACTTAACTTTTGATGAGCAGAAGTGTGACCTGTGTGCGAGCTGGAGCTCAAGGTTGCAGACATGCGTTATTTAAGTGGCTTGGGCTTGCAGTGGAGCTTGTGTCCCCATCTCTGCTGGGACTTAGTCCAGTCTAGTGCTGAAGTTCAGATCAGCTCTCTGAATCAGATGGGAGCTGGAACTGGGATATATAGTGCTAGCCTGAGATAGATACATTCCAGGGAAAGCTGTGTTTTCTGTGATCCGGGTATGTCTTTTGTCCGCTATCCAGATCAAAGCTGGCCTGCAGTGTTGTGCTGTTATGTAAGCTGCTCATCAACAGCTTATTGCTGCTAAGCCAGCCACTGCAGCTTCCTTCTCCACTTTGGTGCTGTGTCATGGAGCTAGAGTTGCTTCGGATTGCTCTGTGGCACTGATACGGAAGTTTATAAGACCTCAGGAATTGCTTGAGGCATAGGAGGATTAAGAAGCTGTATGCATAAGACTAGAAGCAAAAAAAAAAAAAACGATGCTAATTTAATGTGAGCCCTGACTTCCTAGGATGCTTCTGACAATGCACTTTTAAAACTGATTTGGGCCTTGTTTCACAGAGATGTTGCAAACATAAACTGTTGATGTTAAAATCACAGTGTTTTGAAGATGTAGAGTTAGAAATTATTACGTTTACTGTCTGACACCGTCTTGCACCACCCTTCTGCCAGCATTCCTATGCATCATGTGTGTGATTGTAGCTAAGTGCTGTAGGGATAACAGAAATGCCACGGGAAAGCAAACTGTTTTATTCTTCCATAGTCCTGACTGCAACTTTGAGACTTCTATTTTTATTTCACTTACGGAGGAGCTTACCTGAGAGAAAATCAGCTGCACAATGGCAGTTTAAGACTACGTTCCAACCTCAAGTCCTTGTTTGCGCTTCAACTTTAAGACAGTGACCTGTCTAGGGGCTGGGTTTTCAGGGTAGCATGAGAAAGGAGAGTAGGTACTCAGGTAATTTTTACAGATGCAAATATTGGGGGTTTTACCTTTTTGTCTTCCTGTCTCTCCCCCAAAGGAAATATTTTCTGCTGATTTTTCTTACCCAGTAACACATTTCTGTGTGTTTTGTGTGAAATTACAAATAGAAGTGAAATACTGTTTTATAATGTCAGGGGGTCTGGCTTTTACACCACCTCCCCTTTCCAAGTTCAGGCCTGCACTCTGTCTGCTGTGTATCTGATTCTTTTTAGTTACTCCAGGGATGTGTTTATATAACCTTTTAATACTGAGGACCTGGATGACCTCGACATAACACTGTGAATCATATATGGGAAATGTAAAATTAGCAAGAAGAAATGAAGTGAGTGTATTTATGGTCAGAAAAGTAATTGCACAAATCTCTTCTTAATAGCAGATACACTTCCTGTGTATGTTTTGAGTTGTCTCTGCTGACTTCCCTAACAAAAATGAACCCACAGGGAACTTAAATCAGCTTGGGCTTTGAGAGACAATTTGCAGGCTGATAATAAGTTGTTTCTGTGAACATATTTATATACATATTGAATGTAGACTGTATCCAATTTAGATGCTAGTGAGAGATATAAGACAGGGATATCCCATGGTGTGATTTCATTCATATTTATTTATACAAATTCATAGAACTCATGCTCACCAGAACTTGTGCTCACCAGCAGGGAAGAGCTGGTTGGAAATGTGACGCTCCAGGGCAGTCTGGGTTGCAGCGATCATGAGATGGTCAAATTCGAGATCCTCAGGACTGTGAGAAGGGCGTGCAGCAAGCTCACTGCCCTGGACTTCAGGAGGGCAGACTTTGGCCTCTTCAGGAACCTACTTAGTAAGGTTCCATGGGATATAGCCCTAGAGGGCAGAGGGCCCCAAGGCTGTTGGTTGATATTCAAGAATCACCTACTACAAGCTCAGGAGTGTTACATCCCAACTAGAAGGAAGTGCTGCAGGAGGCCAGAAGACCTCCTTTGGATGGATAAGGAGCTCCTGAGGAAACTTCAAAGGAAAAAAGAGGCTTATAAAGTGGAAGCAAGGACAGGTGACCTGGGAAGGGTCTGGGATGTTGTCCGGAAAGCTAGGGACCAGATTAGGCCCAGTTAGAATTAAACTTGGCTAGGGATGTGAAAGATAACAGCAAGCGATTCTATAGATACATTGCAAATAAAAGACAGACTAGGGACAATGTGGGCCCTCTCTGGAGGCTATCAAGAGAACTGGCTACCCTGGATTTGGAGAAGGCTGAGGTGGTGGGTGGCATGTTTTAGTGGGAGGTGTCCCTGCCCATGGCAGGGGCGCTGGAATTAGATGATCTTAAGGTCCTTTCCAACCCTAACTATTCTATGGTTCTGTGATTCTATGATTCTGTAATTAAGCATTCGTTCTGTGCTCCTGACACGTAGGTCTACATGTGCATCACTACCAGTTGATTTAGTAAACAGTCACATAGCCAAATTCATGCATTTATGAGAAGATGCAACACCTGTGCGTACAGTTACCGATAGTTCTAAATTTCACCATTGGAATGCAGAGACAAAAACAACTTCTTGGGTCTTGCAAACCACCTGATACATGACTGTTCTCCTGTGGCTGAAGCAAACTGGAGGATAGCACTGTCTGTGCCTGGTGCAGAACCTTCCCAGGATCCAACAGCATGTTAGAGCTTTGGACTGGCTGGAGTTGGGACCTCTTCAGAGAGATGACATGGACAGGAGCACATAGTTGTTCTAAGTCACAGCTTGCTTGAAGTAAATTTTACTTACCCTGTATATTGCAGCTTCATTCTACGTCCTTCTCTTTTGGAATGAAAAACCTTTCAGACTTGACCTTTCCTAGAGAAATACAAACTCTTGCATAAAACCTGTGAGTTGTGAGTTCAAACAAACACTGAATTAGTAGGCTATGAATAACTCAGCCTTTATACAAGAACAAAGTTATCAATATCATGATCCCAGCTTTCCATCCCTCAGACCCTCCCTATACTTTTTAAACTTTGCCAAAACTCAATAATTTTTTTTTTTTTTTTAAATTTTCATATGTTTTCCCAAAGTGTTATTTAAAAACAGGGTGTGTGCAAAAACATGTGCATGTGGAAGGAAGGCTTTTGGTTTGGGGGGGTTTATGTCATGTTGAAGAAATACTTAAACTCCAAACGTGGTTTTTCTTAATGTCTTCTTTCTTCCACTTAGCTTGGAATGAAAAACCTGCTTACATCTCATGTGTCCTCACCGTAGTGTAGATTAGCTTTACCTGTGCTTGTTACAATGCACATAGGCAAGATTAGCAGTGTTTTGTATGAACATCAATTAGGGACTGTCTTGTCTTCACAAGGAAAGCTGCAGAGCAAAGCAAAATGAGAGTGTGTATTGCAGATTATTCTTTCTTCTCTGATATTTTCAGTTTTCAGGACTATGGAGTTTCCCTGAGCAAACTGTTTTCGCATAGAAGGATTTAAAAACAGTGGCACTTGATTTTGATTTGAGAACTTTTTTTTTTCCCAGCAGCTGATTAATGTGCTGAAGTTATCAATAATTAATTCTTATTTTGATTAGGAGGGAAACAGACCCATTACTTAATTTGAAACAAGTGGTTCCATCTCTGGTTCAGATGCATTTGAAAGCCTTTTGCTTTTTGCATAGCCTCTGAAGTCTTACCTTCTCGAGTTTTTTTCATATGTTTTGTTTTGTGAGACAGATATTTAAACAGGCAGGTGGAGAGAAAGGATTTACAATTACCAAAACCTGCATGTTGAATTGCACACCCAGATCTTTATTTTCTATTACTCACTATGAAGTTAGACAACAGTATTCTAGGCACTGAGAAATTAATCTGAAGCATTTTAACAGGCATAAGAAATAATTTGATTAGTGTTCTAGTCTTCTAGGTACGCCAGAAGCCATTGTTCTCCTTGGAAGATCACATTATAACCACAGAGGTAAAGACTGTGCAAGAGGATACTTTGCTTACTACATCTGCTAATGGTTTTACTGGTTGTCCAGCTGAGCCATTTTTCTCCATCTACTTCTTTCAGACAGCTCAAGTTATCTTTCCTGTATGGCAGTGGTCATATGTAGTGCCTTCTACACTTAGCCAAGGTTTGAGTGTTTCAGTTAGAATTTCCCCATGTCTTCCTCAGTCCTTTATTCTCAAATACATGATCTGGTGAGATCTTAGAGCACTATTAGATATGTTGTTGTGGCAAAAATTCTCAAAATGGGAACCGAAGTCTTTCCTTGGGCCTTGGTTGATCCAAGTGCTTAAGCAAAGTGTTTAAGTCCTTTATTTTAAAGACTTATTCACTGGCTTTTAAACATGGAAAGGCTTTCCTGGATGACAGTTCAATCTCTGCAGTTATGAGAAGGCAAGCACTTCCTGGAGCTCTATCTGATTTTCTAGGCTGCTGATTTATTCTAGAAACCAGAGTGGCAAGAGTACATCTTGTCTGCTGCTGAGAATCCAAACATTTTGGGGAAAAGAGTGTGAACTTTTATGTCTGATGAATAAAATGAGGACATGCTTGTATGACTCAGAGATTAAACTCTTAAAATGAAAAACCCGAGTGCAAAGGTAAAGATGTAACAGTCGTTAATTGTATTTACAAAGTAGAACTTGTTCTCTGTCCTCTATAATCTGCATAATATTTAAAACAGAGCCAAATAGTTTGCCAAACTTCTGTGGCTTCCAGGCACCTTAAGATGTTCCCTCATACTCCAGGAGAGGTGATTACTGAGGTTCATCATAAGTACAAAAACAAGAGAAGCAACTGCTGTGTTTTGTCAGGTGATATGAGGGGATATCATTGGTAATTTGACAAAAATACTTTATCTCACTCATTCCTTATGTCTCTGCTACTGCTTCCAGAGTGGCTAAAAACATCCCAGTGGGGTGGCAGGTCTGGGAGTGGATACGTTTGCTCAGGCATACAACCTTTTGCTAAAGGCTGCCTGTCACTGTGTTCTGGTACAGACATGGGGTACCCATAACCAAACAAATGGTGGAAACCTTCTTCAGAAATCTGGCAGTTCCAATAAATATTTCAGGAAATATCCAACAATAGTATAAACACTGCTGTCAGTTTTTCGGTAAGAAATATATTTTCTTTCATTTTTTAAATGTTTTTGATAATTCTTAATACCTGAGGATATTCAGGTATCTCATTAGATTGCCCCAGTTGTTTTCCTAAACGTTTCCCTCTGACATCCTTTTTTAAATTTTTTTTTTTCTAGTTTCAGAGGAGAATAAAATCTTGCAAAAATTTCTTCCACATTTCTTCTGCCATGGAGATGTATTTACATATGTTTCTTTGCAAATATCTGTACTTCTTTAATTGTTTAGTTTTCCACTTCATTTATGCACAATTTTGTAGCCAGAAACCATTTTAAAAGATGTCTCCTTAAGAAATAGTCTTAAAATGTTTGATGTGTGGGAGACTTTGGTGTTATGCTACAAAGCATAAAATGCTTTGTTGGCATTTCTACCTGTATGTTGTAACAGTTTTGACAACACAGTCATGCTGCTTCTCATTCACTGATAGCCAGTCCTTATTATCTCAGAGGTGATGGCACAGAAAGGGTTCTGCTCCTGCACCCCTCCAACTCCCTGCCTGCCTTCTGGAGGTTACAGGTCTGGGAGGAGTAGTAGGAGAGGATAGGATGCACTAAGGATCTGGCCCTCATAGCGTTTGCTTGCATGTGTGATGGGGGTAGTTCTCATTTTACTTCCCTCAGAATGAAGCCCAGGCTTGCAACTCCTTCTACAGGTCTGTAGGTTTTCTGTGATTACCTGAATTCCTTGAGGAGAATTTTATGTTCTGTGATTGCATATATGTGAATACAGTTCTTCATACTGTATTGCACTGTCTTTATCACCGTTAATTCTCCTTTGGAAGTCAGTGTGTTTTCATCTCATTAATCCCACAGCATTAGTTAGACGTTGCTGCAGGAAGAACCCTGTATTTCTGAAAAACAGTCAAAGCTAATAGGCAACCAAGGCATACCAATTTAGTTAACAGAGGAAGGACTGGCCTCACTTAGCAGAGAGTGTGTGAGCATACGTGTAACTGGAAACATTTGTTTTCCCTCTGTGAAACTGGGGAAGGCTCATTGCCAAGAGAGGAGCATCAAACAGTGTTGTAATGTCTTTTGATGTTTCTTTCTTGGTCTTAAATCATGCTCTGATGTTAATTAGTTTGGTGGGGTGGGGTTTATTTTTCTTTTAATCATTTAATGATTCGAGTATATAAAACAATTTTCTTTGCCTACACCAAAATATTGCAGACTGATGAGATGCTACTTGAGGTTAGAGTGGCTCTGTGAAAGCCAGGGTCTTGTTCAAAAAGCCGGTTGGTAACAAATAGAGCAAGTATTGCTACAAATTCTTTAGCAGCTTTAGGGTCTGTAGTACCAAATGTTGATAGGAGCTGAAAAGTGCTTTCAGTAGCTTTGAGAGAACCAGAAGCAGCCCAAGGCAAAAGGTTAAGAGGTAGCATAGGGTTTGTAAAGCCCTAGGAACTAATACCTGTGCTCCATAATACAGTCTTCTTCTGAACCTTTCCAGTATTTCTTTCGTGACTCAAATTTTCTTCCATTCTCAGAGGACCCTTTGTTTTCATGGAGTTTTAGACTTTCTATAACCTATTACAGAATATTTGCATTCAGTAAAATTTCTTTAAATAAGCCACTATAGAGAATGGCCTTTAAATGAAGAACAGCCATTGCAAAGAATTGGCCAGTAAAAGCTAAAATAAAATGAGAAAAAATACTTGCAAGACCTGAATTGTATTAATTTATCTTGTGACTGCCCAAAACAAAATTATGCTCATTGCACTTCTGGACTTTCATCATTTATATTTTAATATGAAGCATAGCTTTAAATATTGCACTTATTTAGTATCTGCTGTTAAATTAGCATCTTGCCACTAGTCAGATATTTTAAATAAGATTTGTTCTGAGTTATTATTTATAATGTATTTTGTATGTATTTGTTATATATTGTAATTAATTTACCAGGGAGTAAAATTATTTTGTAGGATAAGTGTTAATGGGTACACAAATAAGATGCTAATTTTATTACTATAAAGCATGAAATGCTAAATAGTTCTCGTTTTCTTACATATTTACCTTATTTATTGCAATGATGAAGCTAAAAATAAATGTTCTGACAGTGAAGAGCCAGAAAGTATTCATCTAAGCTAAACAGACTGATTCCCTTTATAGTCTATTGCACTTGTATAGTTAGAAATTTAAGGGCATAAATAACTTGATTTGGGTATATTTTTTGAGGAAAAAATTAATTATGCCTCAAACTTCCCAATCAGTGGTGTGCAGAGTGATTAGTTTGATGACAGGCAGATGATACCATTTTGCTGTGGTTCATTATCTGACACTTAAAATGCTAATGGTCATGACCCAAAAGTCTGACTTATCCTCCCCTTAGAAAAGAAAAAAAGAACTGGAATATTTGGAATATTTTAAAGAGAAGTTTTCTTTATGCCCTGGTTGTCTCAGATGCTTATGCTATTGCTTCTCTCTCAGTAGAGAGACAAAGCCCCTAAACATTCTGTAGAAACTGTCATTACAGTGAGCATATTCCTGAGAAATACTCTGGGGTTAGCAAAATTATCCATTTTATTTATGAGGCATCTATCAAGGAAAACTGCAACTATCACTAGTCAGTTTAATATTTCTAGATCTTATACCTAGATGCTCAGATCGGCAGGCATAATATTGCCTGCACAGGGAGATGATGAATTTTGAGTGTTTCCCTTAAAGTTTTTAGAAGCTTTTGCCTGTGTAATGCTGTTCTGAGAGACTGGAAGAGAAGTGCCTTAAGTGTAGCTAATTATTTACTTACCTCATCAAAGGTAAGCAATGCATTTCTTGGAGGTATGTGACTCATTACACTTATCTCTGCTACCTTTTCCTCTGCTTACTGTAACCTTTTAAACATTTCACATAGAGATAGTGGAATGTGACATGCTTCTGGAGCTCTCAGTTTGCTGGAAAAATAAATAAATTGAACCCTAAAAGAAGCCAAACATCCCCAAAACACATTGGACACAAACTGTCAAGGGACTTACATGCCATTTCTAGCAGTGTGCAGAAGTGGGTATCTATCCATGATGCTGTTAATGTACATAAACTATGGTTATAAACTATATAAACTATGTCATCTTAAGACCCAGTGGCATCTCTGGAGGCTGTGTTTGTTATGAGTGACTGGTAATAAAGAAGATTAATATTGGGGAATACTGGGTTCTTTGCATTCTTTAGGTTTTTAACTACTGTTGAGGCAGCAAGCATTTGCCTGGCAATGGGGCAAGGCTCTTGGGAATAACCTACACGAGGTGGTTTGGTTCAGTGAACACATATGGTGCAAATTTCCCTGACGTTTTGGTTTTCTCATCCATACCCTCAGAGGACTGAAAGTTGAGAGTGAAGCACCCAAAGGTGTAAAGAGTAAGAAAGCAAAGGCATCTGTGTGGCTGGGTATCAAGTGTCTAACCAAATTGAACTGATGTAGAAGTCAGTACTGGTAAAATCAAGCAGATGGGTCTTGTAACTGGTACAGTAAATGTCACATAGAATCTAGATTTCTCAGCATACTTACGAAGTCAAAATAGAGCTGTGAAACTCAAAGGCACAATAGATTCTTAATTTTCCTCTGATGATTAGCTCACCTAATAGACTGCTACTGCTTTATTAGCTTCAGCATTTGATGTCTGTACTAATATTTCACATATAAATCTGTAGTGTTCCACGTGGTAGAGGGCTTTTCTGCTGTGTGAAAATTCACATAAATTTTGGAAATGTTCCCCCAAAGAATGTTCATAATAGGAACATTTTTCTTTTCTCATTATATGAAGCAAATTGGATAATTCTGGAAAATGTTGACCTGCTTCTTTCATGTTTGAAAACGCACAAAAATGAGCAACACAGTAAATACCATATAGGTCATCTTTTGCATTTTTATATATAAAGTAGCAGTATGGGCAATAGTAAATATTGTTATAGTATAATATATAGTAAATAGTTAATGTGCTAGGCATTTAGCCTCAGGTATTTGGCTAGCTTCCCAAGTCCTGCTTTTCATGCTATGTCAAACTATACAAGTATAACCTATCACTGTATGTTACGTGTGTAGATGATAGTAGGCACTTGAGGGTAACATGTTTAGACAATAGGGAAGGTTAGGCATATTCCCTGAAGGAGTTCTAGTATGTACTTATCAGAGGGATTTAAAGAGTAGGCATTGCTACATTGTTCATCTTTCAGGTTAATTTTCATTTATGGTTATATACGTCAGATCTTATGTACCAAACTCCTGTGCTTTCTTTTAGCAGCTTCTGTACTAAACCACATGGAATAGTTTGAAACAATTTTTTCTTCCAGTGAAATGTTAGCAAATGGTTTCCATGCTCTAAAAATTATCAAGAATAATTTCTAAAATTGTCTGACCTTGGCCAGCCTGGATAGAAAAGGCTAGAAATTTCAAGCCATTCTTATTTCTATAAAGCTAACAGCTTTATTTTGTGTTAATAGTTCCCTTTAGCATACAAAAGACCTGATATAATTTCTTTATCTCTGATGAAGTTGCCAAAGTGTCGTTGAGATATCCAGAGCCATCTGGCTGAGAAAAGCAGGTTTCATTTTCCTTTCATGTCAGATAACTTTTGGAAGGTGTTCCTGTGGTTAAAAAAAAAAAAAAAAAAATCACTGTTTCTGATTGGTTTTGATTAACAGAAATGTGGGTTTCTTTACTAACTGATTGGATTTTTTTACACGAAATAACTAGTTCACTGGAGGAAATACTTTGGTTTAAAAATGCTGCTATGTGCTTGCTAGGTATTGCAGCTCAGGTGCTTCACCCCACTGCTCTTGGAGATCGCTGGGGGTCCCCAGAGCCTACATGCAACTGACGGATGCTGCCACAGTGCAACAGCATGAACAGCCAGCCACCTGCATCCCAAGGGACACAGCTCGTCCAGGATGTTTGCAGTACATGTTTTTACCAAAGTTTATGGTATCAAAGCAGAAATTCTAGGGAAGCACTATGTAACTATATCTGAGACTTTTACTTGCTTTTCTGATCCAAAAGTTCTTAGCCTGAAGTCTTCCCTGGAGAACGAAGGGAAACAAAGGTCTGGGCAGCTTGAGCTGCTGGCATTGGTTTCCGTTCATTGTTAAACTGCAGTGCTAATTATGGCAGGTCCTTTCAAGAGCAGCTCATGTGCATGAATGCAATTGATATCTGTGTCTCTTTTGACATATCTTAATGGAAAATATTGTCTCTTTACTTTTTATCCTTTTTGTTCTCTCCTTGTGCTTCTATTTTTCCCGCTTTTTTGTTCCCTCCTCTGTGGTCCGGCTCCAAATCCAGGTGCTTATCTTCTGTGGTAGAAACAGTTAGTGCTGGTTTACATTTTAGCTGCAATTCCTGGGTAAGGAAGCTCTTTGACCTGGGCTTTAATTCCCTGGGCAGAATAGAGCTGTCTGTAATCCTTGGGTTGATCACAGTAAGTTACAGATAATTTCCTCATTCTGGAATTCCCTGCTGGCCAAAAGGGCTCAGTGACAAGATAATGAATAAGATTCAACCACCCAAGTTTTAGGATTTTGAGGTTACATAAACTTGCTGATTTATATAATGGAAAAGCCACTGGCTACTGTTTAATTTCTGGGACCAGTCTCTGCTGCTGTAAATATTAGTAAAGTGCTGAAAGATGACAGTGGAGCTACACTGGTTTACAACATCAGACTGGGGCTTTTTATGCCTTTTATATCTTTCGCTTGAGAAGTGGAAGTATACGCAGTTACAGTGATTCTCCCTTCAGTACACTTGCCAGTGAAGAATTTGGGAAGGTAATGGAAGGGTATGATGAATAATCTGAAACTAGTTCTGAAAAAAGATCCCTGTAGTCTAATTCATAGAACTGAGCAAGCAGCATGCCAGTTACTCTCAGTGCATACAAGTATGGTATTGCTCACATGTATAAAATACAAGCTATGTGTATTATGAAATGCCATATTAAAATGATGGCATTTCTGCTGTAGGAGAAGAGGGGTTTATCTGCAAAAAAAATACGTACATGATCCAGTTTCCCACTGAGAGAGTTAAAATCATAAAGATTAACAGCTACTTTTCTACTTTGTACCTTTATAAATATAAATTTATGAATTTATAATTTATATTCTCCCATCAGTTATAAATGGTATTTGAATAGCTTTTTTTCTGAATTAATTCTCATCTATTTAGAATGTACTTTTAATCAAACCATTGTTTGTAAAGATTTTAAAAAGTGGAGTGGGTATTTTAGGAGCGTTGGAAAATGGGATTTGGAAATCTGGTCAGGTCTTCAATTCCATGATTTTCTCTAAATATTTTACAGCTGTTTGTAGCCTCTTGGAACTGATTTTCATTAGTTTTATTGCTTCAGTCCATTCCTGCCAAGTTCGATGGAAGCTCTGGCATATGTGGGGTGAGTTTGGTACAGGCAGCATGTCTGTGCGAGAGCTTTGTCAGTCCAGTTCCTGCCTATGGTTCCTGCTGGGATGCTCATTAAGCTCTCCTAGGAGTACTGCAGAGTAAACTGCGTCTATGGTACCCTTCAAATAATATATTGTAATTAATGTAAAATGACTCACAGAGAATAATTTCCTTTGATAATCGTACCATTATTTAACAATAATTCCTGTGGGTTTACTTTTAAGTAACTTCATATGAGGACTGTATGTGCCCACAGGTACTGTTTAAAAGCTAGTTAGGTAATTAAACTTCTTTGCTGTAATTGTTACCTCTTACAGCTGCTGTGCTGAAATTCACAAGAATTAAAACTTGAAGGAAAAACAGCAGGAAATATGTAATTGGGGGGAGGAGGAGGGAAGAGAGGAAGTAAGCTGCTGGGATATTCCGATTGTATGTCTTAAAAGAAAATACAAATAGGAAGTTGGAGGATTTGTTTCTGAATAATTTGCAGTGTGTCAAGTTTTATTTCATCAGTATGAATAGTAACGTCAGCTGTATTGTAATAATTTGGCATCCATTTAGTATATACTAGTTAATAGAAAATTAAAACACTTTTTATTCCGGGTTTATTAAGTTGTAATGCAAAAAAATATGACTTGATAAGTAGTCCTTCCTTTTGACAGTATAATTTTGAGGTGATTATTGTAAAGATGGTGGGAAAAGTGTTTCTTACTGTTTTTCTTTTAGTAAGGTAGATTTTGCTAATGGATCAGAACCATTTTCTGCTTACAGTATATTACTGTCTGCATAAGTCTCTATGAGGTAGTGTTTATATTACCTTATAACTATAATTCTAACAATCTCAAATCTCGTCCTTAGGAAATTGATTATTTAGGGCATTTCTAATTTGAGTTGAAGAAAGAAAGGTGAATAACTGAGACAAGGACCAGTCTCTTCCATAGATCTCTACAGGCAGAAGTGCATCAATGTGGTCATCTGTCAAACTAAAGAATTTTGAATTCACTGTCAAAAGCTATTTTTTTATGTGCATGTTATCTACTTCCAGTATGTGTTTTACCTGAAACTGGTCCTTTGTGAAGTAACGTCAGATGTGATACTGAAATCTCAACTAAACAAACAATTAGAAAAACTTTTGAGACTCAGCCATTAGCCATTTTATTCCTGTGCTCAGCACTTCCATACTCGATTTAAAAAGGGCACACAAAGGCACAGCTGCAATTAAGAGTACCCCTCCAATTCCTTTGCCTAGTCCCCCTCCATCTCCTTTCTTAAAAGCATCTCCAGTCTAATGTAGATCCACACAGACAACATGTGATGAGTTAAATATTCTGTTCCACAGGTGGGCTTTGACTGAGCTGTGCATTGTGTGAAGGTGGCATGTGGACAGGTACGGCCATGAAAGCCTGCTTAGACTCTGGGCAGGGTTGATGCCTTACATCATGATGGTTGAACTGGACACTGAAGTAAGAGGCCATCCTATTAATATTACCTACCCTGAAGAAGCAAAATTGCTTTTAGGGGAGTTCTCCGCACCACCTGTGCACCTGTGGTGCAGAGTATCATAATTATTTTAGTACTCTTCCCAATGCTTGGAATTTATTGTTAAGAAATAGAATTAAAAGGCCCAAGTGGCTGCCTCACATTTAGAGCACAGTAACTCTTTCCGCTTTCCCAGGTGCAGGCTTTTGTGTTAGATATTCCATCCCTCCCAGAGGATGGAGAGGGATGTACCATTCATCTTTTCTCTCCCCCAGTCACTTTCTTGTCCCGTTGGCACAGGCAGAGGCATTGCTTGTCTCCATTGAGCCTAGCTGAGCAGGTTTATGGAAACAGAACTGAGAAGAACACTTCTTGGGCAGGAGGAGGGAAATGGATGCCTCATGATGAAATCCGAGCAATTTATAAACAGGGAAGCCTGGTCCTCAAGAGGACACTTCAGCGCTCCCTGAACTTCTGCAGATAAATGTTTTCTTCTCTCTGGTTAACATGATTCGCAGGCGGAGGGCCAGGGCTGGGATTGCTCACCCAGCGAAGCCCTGCGATTGCGTACAGCTGTAGCTGAATAGGCTTTTGTCCGTCTTAGGACTGCAGTGATGTAAGGAAAGAAAATGTAAAGTACTGTGCAGCAGGAGCAGGCTCTGCATTATGTGCAAGCACTTTGAGGATTTTTCTGGAAGCATTTGCTATGTGCCAAGTGGGATAAAAAAAACAGTGTTAATTCTGAGATTCATTTCCACCCCTGCACCCACCCAGATTTTTAGTCTGTGGATGTTTGTGCTCTCAGAAGGGCTGAAGGCTGTCACATCGGCTAATAAGTCTTCCAGGAATCCTGAAGCTCAATGAGTTATGAAACACTTGTGTTGGTCTACATGTAGGTGTACCAGAAATAAAGTGTGCAGAGATTTTGAGTACTGCTGTTGCTGGAGACTGTTTTTTTTGCTGCTGAGAGAATTCTCCAGTGCAGATCTCAGCACCTATCTATGCAGATTATTCTAGTGTGGCAGTTTTCTGGTTCACTTTCTTCGGAATACTGTCAGGTTGCAGTTTAGGAACTGAAGGTTTCTGAGATTTTAAGCAGTGTTCTCTGTTACACAGGGCTTTTCCTTAAAGCATCAGTCTCGAAAACAGGGTGCTAACCAAGTGTGTTTGCAAAGGGAGATTTGAATTATGCATCAATGATTGAATTTTAACTTACCTTGAGCAGATGAGAAGTTATAGTTGCATTTTACAGTCATAATCCTCACTCTGTCCAGAGAACAATTTACTTCAGCTTATATTTTCGTTATCTTCAGTTTTATATTTAAAAATGAATCTGATTCATTGTCAGCACCCTTTGTGGCAGAAATTGCAGCACCAAGAAATCTTGTAGTAATTCCTGTTGAAAAGCAAACTGTTGCCTGTTTTCTGCATGGTAAAAATGGAAGAAGTGCAGATAATGGATAAAAGAGTAACTGCTGGGAAATGTCACTATGTGCTGTGTATATGTATACATATATTTGGGAACCTTCTCTCCAGAAATCTTGTTAGGATATTCTTTAGTTGTAAAGTTTCAAGAAGCAGAGCTTCTACCATTCAGTGTAGAAAGATGCTCCATAGCCAAGTATTTTTTGCTGCCTGGAAGTCTACAGTAAAATGGTGTTAGAACTAGCCCAAGGTCAGCAGTGCCAGGCTTTTGAAATTTTAGAAGGAAGGCCCAGTCCTTTGAAAGTGAGGACAAAGAAAAGAAACCCTTTCCTTCATTTGAGAGAAATAACTTTCAGCAGTTTCATGTCAGCCCAGTCTATCTTCATATATCAAGTCTATTTCAAGAGTAGGGAGGCCTCCCAGAATGATATTTTACTATTTTTGAGTTGTGACCCTGTTTTATTTTGGGAATCCCACTTCTGTCAGGCTCAGAACTTCAGGTATCATGGCAGTGTACTTAGGATTTGTAACCACTGATAAAGTTTCTTTTTCTCCTAACATTCTTCTTTATTTCTTTGGGTCCCCATCACCAGTGCCCTCAGGATACTAAATATTTTGTGCATGTCCTGAATACAGTACAGCAGGACTCTGTCCTCCTTAAGTGGAGTTCCTCATAGGTGAGTACACTGTGGTCTGTGTCGGAAACTAAATTTGGACCGATGTGCTTCACTCCTGATGGTACCTGGTGCGTGAGAAATATAAAATGGGGTCACTTAGGTAAGTGATAGTGTCCAAGAAAGGGCTTTAATCTTCTGTTTAGCTTCTCTGTTTTCCCTTTGAGTTCATGAAGGGAACTTGTTTTGAGGGTGCATCCGCTTTAGTGTAGTGTCTTCCCAGAGTACCTTAAGTATCCTGGCACAGACTTCACATAGATGAATTTCTGTATGCCTGTGTTATTGGTACCAAAAGGTTATATCTTTGCATCCCCAGAAAGAATTTAAACCTCTGATTTTTTCCATCAGAGCAGCTTGAGTAAAATGAAATTCTCTGTTCGATCCTGCATATTCTGGTCTTCAGTTAAAGGATGGCTTGATGGATTCAAAAACTTGAAGAATGGAAGAGTATAATTTTGAAAGCTAAAGAATATGTGGAGGAAATTTTAGTAGTTCTGAAGCTCTTAGTGTTAGGAATGTTGTAGCTACTAATGTGAAGTAGGTTTGTTGGGTTTTTGTTTGTTTTGTTTTTTTTTTTTCCCCTTGGTTCCTTTGATAGATCCTAACTCTAGAGCGTGAGTTGTCCATATTCAAAAGGCAACCATTTGTATTTTCTCTTTGCCTAAAGGGCAGTTTTGAGTACTGGTGTCCCTGTGAAGTAAACTAGTGTAATTTAAGTTGAAAATGTCTCTATACAGTTTCCGCAATTAGCAAAGGCTTCAGGAAATCCAGATTAATAGGAAATAAAGATAGGCGTCTTCTTATAAGCCACACTACCCATGGGTAGTATCATTCTCTGGGCATGATATTTGATTCTCAAACTGTATCCTGAACTGTGCTATTGTCTATTTCAAATGATATGTTGCATGCCTACATGACACCTTGAGAGCATTACTACAGAAAGACAGATGGAGTAATCAAATGGTTGTGTTAAATTTACTACAGTTCAAATCTATTTCTAAACAGTGATTAGAGCCCAAGATAAATGTAGTAGTTCAAGGTGACTCCCAAACAAGTCACTTAAGCTTTCAGAATCAGACACTGCTAAGTTCCGGGAAGACCTTAGCTATAAACACCAAAGGTGTTCCCTGTTCCTCTTCTCAAACAAGCAACAGCTCACCAGTGAAGTTTAGCAGGAAAAACACAATGCTGCTTTTAATGATAATGCAATCAAGTAATTTTTTTTTTTTGATTGGTAAATACGTTACAGTTCCCCAGTGCTAAAGAGTACGATTCTGTGACACTGGCAATAGGATGGGACTGCAATGGCTTCTCATTATATTAGCTGAGAAAACGTACAGGTCAGGTATGGCGATAGATATTTATGTTTTGAAATTGCTGGGGGTTTCCAAAATTCGCATTCCATAAGGAGAATAGGTTTGTCTTTCTTGGACAGCTATAAACTGAAGAATAGGGAAACTTTTTGGTCAGGTTGGATGAGGCATTGGGCAACCTGGCTAGTGGAAGGTGTCCATGCCCATGGAGAGGGGTAGAAACTAGATGATCCTTTAGGTCCCTTCCAACCCTGACCATTCTGTGATTCTATGATTCCACAACACTTAACAAGAACACCTATTAGAGGAACAAATTTATCTCAGGAGCTGAGCGTGTCTTGTTTTGGTCCTTTATGCCCAAGAGCTTCACAGCTGGTACAATAAACGCAGCTTTTCAGATACTCAAGTATTAATAAATCCATAGTCTAGTTATATATGTAAAAGTTATTAAAATTGTGCAAATTAATTGTTCAGACATATCTTTTGGGGGGAATCCCTGAATTTCTATAAATTATACCACAAGTAAATGCAGCATAAAAAGGGAGATACCTTGATGACCTTGTCAAAGAAGCTTAAAGTGGTGTTAACAAGGTGATAGGTAAACACTTTACCAGCATAAGTTTATATGCTTCAGGAGGCCTACTAAGGAAAAAAAACCCAGATATTTATAACAAAAAAAAAAAACAAAACAGTGGTAATAGTAAACATCTGAGCAGTGCAATAATCTATTAATGTCAGCAAATAAATGATCTATAAATAGTTTTATCATAAAAGGTCACAGTATGAAGGGAAGGACTTGATTCAGAAGCATAGAACAAGGAAGGCTATAAATCATAGAATCATAGAGTAGTTAGGGTTGGAAAGGACCTTAAGATCATCTAGTTCCAACCCCCCTGCCATGGGCAA